>JAAGWO010000292.1:0-19959 GCA_013266205.1 Fusarium decemcellulare
TTTTTTGCCCTATTCCAATACCAAAAGGTAGATCAAGGCAGCATAGTAAAAGCTATATAATAAGATATTCACAAGCATCATACCTAATGCCTTTTATCATATCGAGATAAACGAATATGCTTCACAGCGTGCAGCAATAGACTTACTTTAACCTTTAATAACAGACTTGCTCTTTAAAATAAACACGTTTATCCCGCCAGGCAGATAGAGGAAATGCCTATCTTCTAATGTTAGTCCGATAGATTCCACTCCTATATACTATCCTTGACCACTTATAACAGTGTTATTCTATGAAACGTTTAATACTTAATAGAGAATCTACTGGTCTGTCTAAAGCTTATTAATAGTAGATAGGAGTGCTAGGAATAGTGCTGCTAACTTGGCACCTATAAGCTAACAGCGCTCATAGCTAGCTATCTACTTATATTAGACGCTATATATGTACTTAATAAATCGCTAGAGAAGCGGTAATAGTTTAAGATATGGGTCTTAATAGATCCCTTTTGGTTTCTAAAATACTAGAGAAAGCGACTAGCCATATTATACAGCATGGTACAAGTCAGGAGAAACGAGTTGCCAACCAGACTGATTCTAGCCAGGGGCGTGTCTTGACCCCTCGTCCACGTTCACCGTGTGCACTATATTGTGGGAAATCGGCCAAGGACCAGTATCAGTCGGTACACAACACCAAGCGGACATTATAGGCATGATAAACACCAAGCTATGTTTTTTGTCCCTGCGCCTGCAGCTGGATGGAGTAAATCTTTTTTTTTATTGTCGCAGCATCGCATGATTACATGGTGATAATTCAAAGGTGTATTGGTGTCTGCTCTGCCGTGAGATGAAACGATGGCCTGCTCAACGTCTCATAGACTCCACCTTCTGAGGATCTCCCATGGTGGGTAAACCTGGTCTTCCTCAAACGCTTCGTTATTCATCCTTGCCAGCGCTCTCCGAGAGGCCAGCCATGTGTGTTTGTTGTTATCGATGCCAACCTTGTCGGAATGGGCCATGACATTGTTCAACCACGCGTCACAGCACCTCTCTTGCTCATCCGTTAATACCTTAGCCAGCCGTGCCAGACTCTCGATAGCTTCCTCCTCTCGACTGAGTAGTTTCAGCACGAAACGTACGGCAACATTTAACTTGACGCGGACGACCGTTTCCTCTAAGTCGCCGTGATAGTCTTCTCGATTGACCGGCAAAGCTAGACCCGCGTCGAATAAGGGCAAGAAGCTAATTGGAGAGTGAAGGTGGGCCTCATCACCTGTCTTGACTAGGAGCACAGTGCAGCGTGATAAGCCAAGCTCAGTCTCAGCTTCCTTATAGTAACTGCGGTTCAGGTGTGACAGTTGTTCAAATGTACTTGGCGGGAGATCTTCCGATAGAGCCTGTCTGTCAACAACGATATATAGCGCACGGAACAAGTGGCGTATAATATGGCCGTGATCTCGCCACGACTGTATCTTCCTGCTAGGCATCGGCCCCGATAAAGGTGGCGTTGAGGTTTCTGGTGGCCAGTTATTTGGATAGAAATCAACAAGCTGGTCCAGTTTAGTCGATAGTTGTTCACAGAGATGGTGGTGGAATATTAAGAGCTGTCTCAAATTCTGGGGTCCGCTGTTGCTGCTGCTGTTGCTGATGTGTGCTGCTTTGGCGAAGAAGCTATCTCGCTGAAAGATTGGCCGCATATCGTGCAGATGTAGCCACTCCCGGTAAACATAGCAACCAATCATTTGAGTATAGAAATCATGAACGGACCCTGGTTCAAAGTATACCATGACCTCCTTGTTTAAGAACTGATAAACGTCTGCTGGGTTGATAAAATGATGGGGCGGACGGCGCTCATCAATACGTGTCATGTTGGCATCTCTGCGCCAGAACAACTTATAGTCATCCTCGTGGCGTAGTATCCTAGCTGTTTCCTCAAAATAGTGTCGTCGTAACTCTTTGCGCATGAGGTCGGGCATTTCTTTTGGCAAGGAGTGTAGCGATTGTATCTGGAGACGGAGATATCTCGAATCACAGCCAATACCCCCTTGCCGATAGTAGTTTTCGCCAAGTAATAGTGTCTCGCCATCGTTGGCAATCATGTAAGGACACAGAGCGGAAAAAAGATGGAATGGCCTCGGCACAACTTCTCGTGCTACCGTAGTCGACATGTTGTTGTCTAAAGGCTTGTGATGAGTCCAAGAGGTGACAGGCCTCAACTCACCTTTATACCTTGCCTTGCAGGTGTAATGAGTCACACACGCACTGCAGGGTCAAACTTTATGCCAACCAACCTGCTTGTACTGTGGCACTTCCTTGATGATGTTGTTGTCCATCCAGGCCGAGGCTTGTCTTAGTTTCTGCACCTTTTTGTTGAGAAATAACTCTATGTTCCATAGCCATGTTAATTTCTTCTGAAAATAACCTTGATCTCCTTGACTCATCCTTCATGCTCCCTGTGCACGCTCCTCATTGTTGTAGTTCCCCTGTACGGAGTCAATTGAAGTCACAGAAATGATCAAGGTTTTAAGGTAATCATGCATTCAACTCCAATACGGTTGAGTTACCTTGTGCATATCGCCCTTCTCTAGATACTGCGATGGCAACGAACTTCGAGATCCTCGATGAAATGGAATCGTTCTTTTGCAGGTCGGGAATTCTGGGCAAGAGAATCGATAGCAAGAAAAAGAAATAAAAAAGATTCCAGACACAATTTCTATCTTATATGTCAATTGCCCCAACTCATACAAAGTGTCAATCTCTCTGACATGATGGTAGTACCTTCCACATATGTATGTCTTCTCAGCGGAGTCTCCAGGTCAACAGTACCTTCCACCGAAGCATTACTGTTGTGATAACTTGTCTTATCGTGTCGCTTGCTCAACTCCGCTTTAGAATCTTCAGTTCCATCACCGTCTGGATTCCCTGCCCATCTACAGCTACCAAGTCATCACTTTCCCGGCCTCTCCCACCACCCAAGATGAGCTCTGGACCGACACCGACAGCAGCCCACCAGGCCCTGCATCAAGATGCTCTGCAACGAGGACAACGATTGGTGGCCCAGCTAAAGCATGGAAGTCAGCCGCCTGCAGTACATACGCCGATCAGCCACCGTTACTATATCGACAACGGAGATGTTAGGGGTGCTGGGATGAATAACTTGATGCAGCGAATCTTGAGAGCTGAGAATGTTGATACGAACGGAATGGTCTGGTCTGAAGTCTACTCCAGACCTAGAAGTGCTCAGAACCATCACATCACTTTGACCAAGTCAAACCCGAGGAGTGGCGCATTCATCATAGATGAGCTCATGCGGGCCAATGATACCAGCGTGATTGGAACAGAATCACGCATTTCGGAGCTCCTTTGGTACTCATATCTGGACACGGCAAACCGCCAGAGTATACCACTATCATCCCTGCGGTGCATATGGGTTGACACCATCATCAACAATGCGACCAAGATTGTGGCATAGGAGGCCATTAAACGGTCAATACCTGAGCGTGAGGATGAGGCACCGGACGAGCCAATCATCCGAACTTTTACACAATATCAGCATGCATTCTTTGCCATCCTTGGCAGCAAGATCGGCAGGATTGTGGTGAGAATGCTGATTGACCACCGATCTGAGCATACTCGTTGTGTCATTCGGCGCATGATGGTAGTTGGAGGTGATGATGGTGCGTCTTTCAAATTGTTTTTGGTACTTGGAGATGAAGACGATGAGGCCTGAGTGGATTGTTTCTTTTCTTTACTACTTTTACTGTGCGCGATGGTGTTTGTTTCCTGGTGGGTTGGGTGGACTGTGGGGGGTAAGGTCAGAGACAAGAGTTTGTTGTTACTTACCGTCAGAATTCTTTTTTCTTAATTAATATTCTAAGGATTGGGGTTTGAACTTGGGCAATAGTTATTAAGCAATTGCTTTGGTCCGCTGCTTGTTATCTGGTGACATGGTGTAGATATCCTCGTGAGATTATGGTATCCTGGTGTTGAACATAATTCAAGCAGTAATTGTTATCTTGTCCTACTGAATAGCAGACCCCTCCCACTCCACAGATCGCTATCAACCCACCAGCTTGTGTCAGAATTTTTGATCCGAACGTCGTAGCTGATCAAGATCATTGTGACCAGCGTAACTTCCATTCGTGTCATCGCCCCAGCCCGAGCCAATTGTAGCATGAGGACCACTGGGTCAACTCTCTAGGTTCCCGGCTATTGAACTCAAGACACCACCCTTCGTATTTGTTACAGATAGGGTTTCAATTCCTCCTCAGTCCAGTCCCAAAAGTCTCGACCCAGCTTCTCATCAAGGAGGTCCTTGCGAGGACAGTCAACTAAACGGCCAAATGAGGCAACTTCATGTTGGATTTCTTGTCAGCTCAATGAACCAGCGACAGGGGAAAAAAAGAGCTTACCCCAGCCTCCATTATTCTCCTCCTTAATGCCTGGATGCAAACCGGCAAACAATTCAGTGTAAGCACCGAAGCGAGGTTCATACGAGATGAGCCTCTATAAAGGATGTCAGCCAAGAAGTGGCGGGTGCATCAGAAATGAACCCACAACAAGCTTTTCCTGGAACTTCGGCATCGAGCGCTGCAGGTCAGTGTTCAGGTTGCCAGGGTCGAGTGACTTGAACGGTCAATTAGCTGCAACTCCGAACCATGGGACCGTGCCACTTACCATGTGGATGATCCCGTCCTTGGACTCTCGGCTTCGTCTGGCGAACTCGTATGCTTGAATGACATTTGCCGCTTTGCTTCTACGGTATTTTACCCATGGACCCTCATCTCGCTGGTAGTCCATGTTGGAGAAATCGATTGCCGGTTTAGGCGCAAGCCTTATGGCAGATGAGGAGACCCACACAACGCGGACGGAATTCTCTGGCGATGTCTTTGCAGCCTCAGCCAGCGCCGGGTAGAGGAGGCGAGTGAAGAGCATGGGGGCCACGTTGTTGGTTCCCAGCTGTAGTTCGTAACCTTGAGTCGTCTTAGAGCCCTGAGGGGGGACCATGACACCAGCGTTATTCCAGAGAACATGCAAACGGCTTTCCTTGGAAAGAAATAGGTTGGCAGATGTCCTGACTGTGGTCAAGTCGTCGAGATCGAGGTGAAGATAGGCGAGTGAGTCAGTTGACTGTGGGGAATGGCGTTGGGCTTCATCGATTGCTGCAAGTGCCTTGGACTCTGAGCGGGCAGCAACATAGACTTTGGCATTCTTTGAGTAGAGCATTTTGACAAGCTCCTTGCCGAGACCTCCGGAACCGCCAGTCACAAGGAACACCTAGATAGCAAGTTTGGCCCTGCTCATGACGCAAACATAGACGGACGTACCTTTCCGGACTGGTCAAGCACGTTTTCTTCCGTGAACGTTGGCTTGGGGGGGAACAAGGTCCTCAGGGTGTTAGCCATGCTGGCGATGGTGTTTGATGTGCCGACAGTTAAATGGCGGTAGACATAAATTATCGACGCAAAAGAGTGATCGGGACAGTGTTGAAAGTGCTTTGGGAATGTCGAGTGTGGTTGACCACTGGATCAGGTTTCAAGCGTAGCCAGGGCGCGTGCCATGCTTATAAGCCGGCCGAGAGAGAGATGCATCACCCAGGGTGGCCGGAGGTATTCCAATGCTCACTCATGTGACTGAATTGTGGTGTCCTTGCATTGGCGCCAGAGCAACGATCCGAATGACGCCAGCGCGGTCTGTCGGAGGGTATAGACATGTCGGAGGGTATTGATACGTGATATCTGCTATACCTTATAGAGCCTAGCACCCTATGTCTTGGTAACACGAGGCAGGGTAGTGCCTTTTAGTATAGTGGCTAAGACTATGGGCCTACATTCTGTATTAGGCATAGACATGTCGGAGGGTATAAACATGTCGGAGGGTATAGATAACCCGGCGCGTAACCCCTGCTCTTACATGACCTATGATTGAACACGACGGCCTACTATATCCGTTAAATATAACAGCCTGCTATATACCTTAAAGGGTAAAATAAACTATGTTTTTCATTATTATGCAAGCTAGATAACCTACATCGTCGATGGGTATGCATAGCAGATTGGGATTTTATTAGTCTTAGCTGAACCAATTCCTGATTCTATTCTCTCGAACACTCTTGTCTAAGCGTCAATAACAAAGAATGTCATCAAAGCGCCGACGCAGAGGTACAGCTATGAGTGAGGAGTCTTATGTGTCTCGCTTGTTCTTGAACGTCATAACGTTGTACCCTGGTGATCCTATTAAACGCGATTCCTTTTTGGGAGGAGATAAGATGATCATATGGAACTTTAGCATCCCTAACACGTGACATAAGACGACCCTCCGTGACAAATTTAATATCGTGCCCCCTTTGCCGAATAGTTCAAGTTACGAGTGAATATCTTTGGAGAGCCTTCGTTCAAGCTGTTGCGTATTAGTGGTCTAGTGTGCGGTTCTCTGGAATTACAAGCTCAACACACGGCATCATGGGTGGAGTCGAATCGGTCCCCACCGATCCTTCGCGGGAGGTCAAAGTCATCTCCGCTGGCTATTCGCGCACGGGAACAGTTTCTATGGCTTTGGCACTCGCTCGTTTGGTCGATGGCCCGGTCCTCCACGGTGGTACTCAGATCCTTACCAGAGACGACGGTACGTGACCTTGGCTACTCTACGGGCTCCAATCCGCTCAGGGAACTTGATTGCGATAGGACTGACGATTCTCATAGAGTATTGTGGCACCTGGATCAAAGCATACAAAGCTCGAAACGCAGGAGATGAAGAGCTGACCCTCAAGTATGTTCGGAAGGCGACAGCCGGATTCGTGGCAACAGCTGATCTACCACCGTCTGACTTTATACCCGAGATGATGGAGCTGTATCCCGATGCAAAGGTCATACTAGTCCGCCGCGATCCTCAAAAGTGGTGGGATAGCATTGCTGCAGTCACTGGACATACGACACCGTGGTGGCTCAGCGTCGTGACAGCACCAATTCCTGGCTGGCGTTATCTGCCTACGTTCGCAAACGAGTATAGCCGCTCAACATTGAAGCTGGCTGGTTTGACTGAAAAGACGGCCAGTCCAGTAGAGCTGATCAAGAGAGGCGGTCCCCGTAAGCAAACCATGTCGCTTAAGGTTGCTTTCCTGCAGTGACTAACGTTGTGGATTGTAGATATTCTAGAAGCCCATCATGCAAAGGTTCGCTCATGTGTCCCACCGGAACAGCTGTTAGAGATGGAGTTGAGCGAAGGCTGGCAACCGTTATGCAAATTCTTGGGCGTCCCTGTGCCTGATGAGCCTTTCCCCAGGGCGAACGACGCTAAAGCTGCGGATGAATATGCTAAGAAGGTGGTTCTGAAGGCATTTTCTGTGTGGCTCGGTATCTTCTCTGTCGTTGGTGGTGTTGCTTATGGCGGCTTTAGTTTATGGAAGAGAAGTCTCTCATGATCAGACGTTCAATCCATAGTCCGTGGGGGCTGGTCACGATATCCATGACTGATCTGCTATATCCCTGCTTACTTACTTCAGAAAAGTCTTAGATGAAAATTGCGACTTTCTCCTGAGGCACAGCAAGTTCTTCCGATGTCCTGTGATGCCCATGAGTGGACCTCTGCTTACCGTGCTCGCGGAGCCTCAGCGGAATTCTTGCGTTAAAAGTGGAAATAGCCTCCAGTGTGTTGAAATTCATGACTGGACGTATCCATAGCACCCCGGACGCGGAAGAGGTTGCCGAACCCATGATGCCGTCCTAAATAGGCAGTTTTAGCCCCTGTGAGAGCATCCGACCCAGGCTTCAACTTAAAAACGCTCTTTGCGGGGCTCCTCGGGGCCCCCACGGTTCCCCAGCCGTCGGTTTTAAGCTAGGGTACAGGGAATAACGTTGTAAGGGCGCAACCTATTTAAAGACGCAGCGAGATCCACGAGAGTCAAGTCTTCATCCAATCTCCTCTGCTTTTCTTTTTGCTTAGCGGTCCATAGTTTTGGTCTAGACAACATGACCGCCACAAAGGAACAACCGGCCGACGATCATGTCGAGGCGACGGCGGTGGTCGACGACCATCTCGCTCGTCTAGGCAATCAGCAGGAGCATGAAATGAGCAAGTTAGAGTCGTTGAAGCGGTATCCCAAGGCCTGCGCCTGGATTCTGTTTGCCGTGTGGTACGTGTTGCTGGTCAGTTTCGAGAACCAGGCCTCTGGCAACATTCTCGGAATCCCACGCTTCAGGGAGGATTTTGGATATTTCCACGACGGGCAGTATGTCCTGCATGCGAAGTGGCAGTCGGCCTTTAGTGGTGCCCCAATGGCTTCGTAAGTCTATCACTTGTCACTGCTACGGTAGTTATCTAACACGCTCCAGCGCCATCTTTGGTTGTCTTGGTGGAGGTTATCTTGCCGACAGATTCGGCAGAAAACCCATTCTTCATGTGGCACTCGTTGTGAGCTATGCTGCCATCACGATGGAGTTTGTTGCGACTACAAATGAGCTCTTCTTTGGTGGCAAGTTCCTCAACGGATTCGCTACTGGCTGCATCGCTACTGTCTGCGTGAGCTATCTGGGAGAGGTTTGTCTATGACCAGCGCTCTTCCAAATATTCTTACTAACCTTTTGTAGATTGCTCCGTTGGCCTTCCGAGGAGTCGCTACCTGCTTGGTCGGTTTCTCCTACACCCTGGGACCCCTCGTCTCAGCCCTGATTGTCAAGTACACCGGCACTCTTCCCAATCGCTGGGCATACCGCTCCGTCTTCTGCGCCCAGTTCGGATTTGCTGCCGTCGTCACACCCTTTATCTTCTTTATGCCCGAGTCTCCTTGGTGGCTCATGTCCAAGGACCGCGAAAACGCCGCCCTCAAGAGCCTTGAGTCGTTGGGCTACCGCGGCGAAGACGGCTACAAGAGACTTTCCCTCATCAAGCAAACTCTCGAGAAGGTCCGAGCCGAAACTGAGGGCGTTACCTACCTCGAGTGCTTCCGTACGACTAACCTTCGCCGTACCTGCATTAGCATCGCGCCCAAGTGTATGCAGGCCTTCTCTGGTATCACGTTCGCGTCTAGTTACGCCACCTATTACATGCAGCTTGCGGGCTACGGCGCCGATAAGAGCTTCACTCTTCAGATCGTCCAGCAAGTCGTGTCGATGATCGGTAGCATGATGTCGTGGTACTGCGTTGACCATGTCGGTCGACGTAACTTGACCTTCTACGGGCTGTTGTCCTTGGCCGTCATCCTGCTGGCCATGGGCGGCTGCGCCACCGCGACAACCAACCCCAAGGCCATTGAAGCAACTGTCTCCTTTATACTGCTGTACTGTTGGATGTACAATGTCTCAATCGGCGCTGTTGCGTTCACTGTCTTGGCCGAAGTATCGACTTCGCGACTCAGAGCCAAGACTGTCGGCATCGGACTTGCTGTGGTCAACGGTCTCAACATGATGTGGAGCTTTGTGCTTCCTTATCTCTTTAACCCGGACAAAGCCAATCTCGGCGCCAAGGTTGCCTTCATCTTTGGCGGATGCAGTGTGTTGTGTCTCATCTACCTGTGGTTTGAGCTTCCCGAGACGGCCGGTCGCACGTATGAGGAGCTGGATGAGATGTTTATCAAGAAGGTCCCGGCGCGCAAGTTTAAGAGCTATAAGCCTGAGGCTCAGGTTGCTTCGGATGAGAAGCTTGGACAGGAAGATTAGGCAACACTTTAGGAGTGAGGGTTTCTCATCAATGCCTTGTGTTGCATGGCGGATATGTAGATTTGAGCCTCCATTGCTCAACGCATGAGAAGAACCTTTCTCAGTTTGACTGTTAAATAAAGTTATCAAACCACTCAATTCTTGTATCGGAACCCCAGTCTGGGGTCAACTCGTCAATGCAAGGTACCGTGGTCAAGGCGCTCTTTCACCGACTTTCGGCGCAGACAGTGGAGCACTGCTCGAGTCATGCCATAACAACGGTTTCTCTCTGTGTTTTGCTACGCAACTAAACCTGGTAGTGTACGGCACTGCTTTCCCATTATGAACAAGCGAAATGGGCGGTGGATTCCTGTTCAACGGCGGAGTCTCCGCCGCGTCCAAATCGGGCAATCGGAAGCACTCAACTGGGATTTATCTCCAACACGCCTTGCGCCCTACCGGTAATAAGAGGTTCGTTTACCTTGTCATTGTTGTTCCATGTCTAGCATCATTCAATATGGCTTCCGAGTCTAATTCGGCTGCCAGGGTGCAGCAATTCGCCAACAAACCCCGGGTCTTTATCCTCTCGGACATATCCAATGAGCCAGATGACGCAGAGTCGCTCGTTCGGTATCTGACTTATGCAAACCAATTCATCACTGAAGGTTTGGTTCCAACTACCTCTATATGGCTTCAGGATAGGACATGTCCAGAGGATATGCACAGGATTGTGGATGGCTACGCAGCTGCGGTCGCTAATCTGAATGCGCATGCCCATCCACAACATCAATATCCGCCAGCAGATAATATCAGAAACTTAATTCGCCCAGGTGCTCCTGTAAGCTTGTGTCTCTTCGTATTAATGGGCATGGCTAACATGTTGCTTGCAGGTGTATGGCATGGCAGCCGTGGGTGACGATATCCCCCTCAGTGAAGGCGGCAGACTTCTCAAACAACGAGTCGAAGCATCCGAAGAACTTACCGAGCCACTCTGGGTCTTGTGTTGGGGAGGCACAAACGTGTTAGCCCAAGTTCTATACAAGATTCGACAGGAATACGACGCCACAACAGCAGCTACCTTGCGATCCAAGATTCGGGTATATGCCATCTCGGATCAAGACGATACCTCTGCCTGGATCCGAACCAGCTTCCCCGATTTGTTCTATATATCCTCCATTCATGCCTGGAACCAGTACGGACTGGCAACATGGGCTGGCATATCAGGCGAGACGCACTACCACTTCGACCAAGGTGGTCCAGATGGCAGGACAATTAGCAAGGATTGGGTCAAAGAAAACATTCAGATCGGACCTCTCGGCAGTACCTACCCAGACCCCGAATTCGTGTTTGAAGGCGACACGCCGACCTTCCTTTACCTGATTCAAAATGGGCTTGGGTCGCGAGAACACCCGCACTTTGGATCCTGGGGTGGAAGATACGCAAAGACAGATCCTTCGGACTACGTGAATCACTACGGCGACGCGTCTGATAGAGTGCAAGGTTTAGACCGGAGGTTATATAAATCCAACCAAGCAACCATCTGGCGCTGGAGAGAGTCCTTCCAAAACGACTTTGCCGCTAGGATACAGTGGTCCATGACGGACGACTTTTCCAAGGTAAACCACCATCCGGTTGTGGCGCTAGGTCAAGACTTTAGTACCGCGCCTTTGGAGGTGGAAGTTGAAGCGGGCAAGTCAATCATCTTGGATGCGTCGCAGTCTTATGATCCGGACGGAGATGAGCTCACGTTCCGATGGTTCCAATATGAGGAGCCGAGTGTCAGCATCTGGAGTGCGCACAAGTGGACTGCCAAGGTTGAGATCAAGAGTCTGAACGAACAAGGGTCCAAGGTTGAGGTGCAAACTCCAGCGGCTGATGTGTCTTGCGTCGAGTTCAAGACATGGAAGCCCCTAGAGCGGGGTCAGCTACTGCATGTTATCTTGGAAGTCAAGGACGATGGTCTTCCACAGCTGACGGCGTACCGGCGGGTTCTAATTCAAACGAGAAGAGGATAGATATCTGCACTAGGACTGGAAGCGGCAGCTCACCCATCTTTATAATGATCTTCTGTCCTAGCCAACTATGACAATACTTTCTCAAGCTCACTCTCGGTCCAATTCCAGATCTGCTCAGCCAACTTGTCATCCTTCCCATCTTCAGTCGCCTGGTCTTCCTTGCCGATAGGCTCGTAATACACTCCGCTCTTGGCATCCTTAGACACTGAACCCCAAAGCTGATTCTTTACACCCTCTTCAACAGGTGCCAACAACATTGTTTTGATGATGAGGCGCAAGAACCAGCTGATGCCTGTTGCCTTTGTTGCTAGCTGGGTCTGCACCAGGCCGGGGTCGATGGCGGGAATAGTGAACTGGGGATACCGTTTTGCCATCTGCCGAACCCAGAGCATGTTGGCAAGTTTGCTCTGATAGTAGCATTGGAGCGATCCGATAGAGTCTCCTGTTGTGCGTAATGTGTCGAAGTTAAACCCGCCCTTCTTGAGATAGACGTGGCCGTGCGAGGCGAGACAGACAATCCGGACATCCGATTGCGCATCTGATTGCACGGTCTTTTCCAGCACAGGAAGTAAGAGCTTGGTCAAGAGAGCGTGTCCCATGTGATTGGTGCCAAACTGAATCTCGTAACCCTCTTCGGTGAGACCAGGTGGAACGGCCATGATACCCGCATTGAGCATGAGAATGTCGAGACGGTCGCATTCTGCGAGAAAAACTTGCACTGCCTTCCTAATTGATTCGAAGCTGGCTAGGTCTAGTTCGAGCACTTTTATCGGTGCATCTAGAACTTTTTGCCCGATCTCATTAACCGCGGCTTTGGCTTTCTCGATGTTGCGGGCGGCGAGCCAGATCTGGCGAGGTTTATGGCGAGCAAACTCAAGAACGGCCTGCTTTCCAAGACCGACGTTGCCTCCCGTAACTAGAATCACCTTTCCATCAAGTGATGGAATGTCCTTTTCGGCGTCAAATGCCCCATTAGTCTTTCTTCCGAACATGATGGTTGTATAGGATACCGCCGGGGCGATGGTTGTTATTATAGAGGGAGAACGACGACGGCTTACTTCCAGACGGAGAGAACTAAAGAGATTATATATGTAGAATTGATCGAGACATAAAGCACAATTTGCGATATCTTGAGGCTTGCTACTAACTTCTCAAAATCGCCTAGTCTGCCGCACATCAGACTCAGCTTCTTCATCAAAGTATCAAGACATAGGACATCTTCCAGGGTATAAAATAACGCTTCAATATTATTGGCATCTGTCACTGGAGCCGTGTAGTTATTTTGTCAATCCCTTCAAATCCCTTGCATCTCTGGCAAGGGTTTCACGATCTAAACCTTCGAATTAAACTCTTACAGATTGCCCTTTCCGTCCTAGTCATGGTCTCGCCCAAGACGATCATTTCCTAATCGAGGCATCAGTACGGGCTTGGCGCGGGCATGGGCTGACGGCTCCGGTCGGTGCTATAAAACCGCCAACTGCATGAAAGTCAGATCAGTCTCCTTTAGGATAACAGTAAGACTCCCTCTGAACCACATCACGATATCGTGCCGCATTTTATCTCAGCCGCAATGTTCAGTTCTACTAGTGTCGTCACTTCGCAACCCCGTAAGTCGCCTCGATTTCGTGTCATTGGTGATGCTGACCCCCGTCAGGACCACCACCCCCACCACCGACGACAGAGCTATGGATTGTGAGCACCTCGATTGACAAGCCGGATCCGCGCACGCGTAGAATAATTCGCAGCCAGGCTATGCGAGGCCGGAACACGCGCGCCGACAGACAAGCTCGGGCACGAGCCCGGTCTCAGCGAGACGAAGCCCTATTCCGTCGACGTGAGGATGCAGATGCCCAACAGCCTGCCTTGCCCATACCTCGGAAGATTGCATCCGAGCTTGCACTAGACCGGTATGGATTTGAAATGAAGCCCTACATGCTAGATCTCATGTATCAAGGTGCGCACCTCAGCATGACCCACAGTGTATGAGCCACGCTTAGACTCATGAAAGGCTTCAACACCGTCAAGCCCTGTAACTACGCCGTGGATATGAAGCTCATCAACGAGACTGAAACTCAAGTGTATGCATTGGGCGATATTCATCGTCACCGAGCAACAATCCACTCCATCCTGTTTGCTTCACAAGCTTTTCAAGATCTTTCGCGTGGACAGCCCTTTGGTGACATTGCGCAATTCCATCTGGGCAAGACTCTACACTACCTCCAACAAAGCCTCAATGATCAGAACGGTGCAATATCAATGGCCACCATAGCGGTTGTGACGACACTGGCGTCGGCTGCATCCATGTTTGGAGATTTAGAGACTGTTGAGAAGCACATGAATGGTTTACACCAGATATTTGAGTTGAGAGGGGGCATGGAGTCTCTTCAACGTGGGAGTCTCATACAACATAAAGCGCAAAGGTGAGCATGTATGCGTATTCTGGCCATTTTCTTTGACTAACGCCATCCAGGCTTAATCTGGCATTATCCATGTCCACTGGGCAGAAGCCACGGCTCTTCCCCGACGAGATATCCTGGTCGCCGCAGATTGCTCATGCAGGGTTTGCGACGAGATACAAGGAACTTGACCTTATTCAGCCAGCACCAGATCCGCGGCTCGTCACTATTTGGGCTGATTTAAAACACTACTCAGCAATGGCCAACAAGGCCTGGGAGTCTGGGGGCAAGGTCTCGCCAGAGTTCTTCCTGCTGTTCAGCACATCTATCCCCATCCGACTGCTCGACCTCGAGTACGAAATTCCGTCGATGTCTGAGCTTATGAGGCTTGCAATGTTGGCATTTGTCAAGGGCGTTCTCTTCCGGATCCCAGGAGTCGGCAGAAGGATGCGATATCTGTCCAATAGACTGGAGCAGGCACTACGGGCCCAGCAGTACCCTTCGCTACTAGAGCATGCACATCTCATCTTCTGGGCCCTAATTATTGCTGGCATATCAATATTTGAGGATTTTAATCGGGGTTGGTTCCGCTCGGCGCTTATACAAACCTCGTTGGCGCTGGGAGTTCAAGATTGGAGCCAAGCCAGGGAAATTCTGAAGGGTGTCGCATGGGTTGATGCGGTCTATGACGGACCTGTAGAAGCTGCATTCGACCAGTGGCATCTAGGTGTAAGCTGTCAATCATAGAGGAAAATATTTTCACCAGGAAACAACCAACAACCAGCAACTCAGTTTGGCCGAGTGGTTAAGGCGATGCCCTGCTATTACTTAGCATCTAGGCATTGTGTTCGCACGCACAGGTTCGAATCCTGTAGCTGAGGTTTTCTTTTTGCTCTTTTTTCTGTTTGCGAATGGATACCAGCGGGGGCCGTGAGGGCTTAAACCCACTCCTATGCAAGGGGCGTGGAGGCTAGCAAGGGCGGCTAGTCTATGGCTACGGCAAGTTTGTTCGTCAGAGTAGAGCAGGCATAAAAATATGCTAAGCGCTTTTTGTTATCTTTCTATCTATAACCTTGCGTCAACACGAGGGTGGTGTTAAGCAAAGGCGACGCCCGTCCAGCTTCCTTGGCTTTCCCTCACCTGTTGTCATTAACAACCTGACGGTTACTATTGCATGAGCCCTGAATTACTTTGACATAGCTATTCGCAACTCTCATTAATGCAGTGTGCAAAGAATTAACTATGCGTGACTCTTATTCGTTGGAATGCCCGGCACCTATTTTCGCGTATAAGGGTGAAGCAGCATGCAGGTAAACATCGAGTTATGACATTTGACTCGTTTTATCCCACCATAGCCGGCCTTTCTAGGATTAAACTGTGTATTAAGTGAAGATTTAATAAGTCGTCTTTACACCCCGACGAAGCTCAGAGTGGTCGTGTTTACAACATCAACTGCGTATAGGGCTCCCCTACGCAATCTGACAGTTTTCTATCTTCACTCTTTTCCAGCCATACTTCTCCCCTCATCAGAGTAAAAACAAGAGGAAGCTATTTATAGCAGCTGGAAAATCCCATCAATTTACAAAAAGAGCCAGTCATGTCTTGCGGGTGGTGGTTTCGAATAAGTTGGGCCACCTTCGACCCTGCTTACCCTGTACCACCATGCTTTTGAAACAATCGCGATAGACGAAAGCAATATCTGACCCGGGTGAAGATTACCGAGTTACTCATTTCAAACCTGTCATAACTCAAAGCGCCGAACGGAAAAATGAGGCTTGTGGCCACGATCTGCAGTCATGTCTCATGCCTGTCAACACACAACACTCAACAATTTCGCAATTCCCGAGCTTCCCCTGTCTCGTGTCCTACGCGTCGGAAGATTGAGCAAAGTTATTGCAAAGCATCAGCTGCCCCCCCAGAGCAGTCGTGGTTGGTCCATGGCTGAGCCATCTCGCTCCACTGACCTGGCTTTGCGTCCTGTCCGGGTGTCTGGAGAAGTTGGGCTTGGAGGTTATTTCCCCGATCACATTAAAGGCGATGAATTAAGCAAAATGTGGCATAACTTTATCTTGCAGTCGGCCGCCGTGATCTGGTTCAGCTCGTGGCGCACATGGCTTGCCCTCATACAACTCTAACTACGTGCCCTGACCAACTTTTCTTTTTGGCAGCCTAGCTACCCGCTTGTCCGTGCGGAACGTTCAAGTTTAGCCGAAGGGGCTGGGCCCGTCGAGTCTTGTTTGCTTAATGGCCTCTCGTGGGGAATGGCAACGACATCCTTTTGGGTGACTGAGATAACTCTTGTCGGTGGCCCTGAAATATGCAGGCACAAGGGGGGAGGCGTCGATCATGCGTAGGAGAACATAGATGATGTCAAACTGGTCTTGGCTAGATACCATGTACGTCAACGTGTCTTAGTCCCTGTGATGACCTGCTCGGCCTTGTTACTCGACAAACGTGAAATCGGACACGAGAAATAACAAAGAATATTGGAAGAGTCTTATCAGCATGAGCCGTGTAATTTGATGTCATTGGTAAGAAGCCACTTCGTGTCAAGGAGTCTGCCCGAGCGTGGAGTGCATTGGGGCTCTGCGTAGCTGATAATACCTAGCTGAAAGACATTCCCACGCAAGCCTTGACGATCGCAACTGTCCGCTCAAGTAGGCCCAAGGCTTTTTATTTTATTTTATTTTTTTTATTTTTTTTTAAAAAAAGAAGAAGCTGAACTGACTCGGGGATCGAGTCGAAAGTAATATGCCGAGGTGAATTGCAATCTTGAGGTCAGAGATCCCTCGCCAATGACTTCTTACGGTGAGCTTACCGAGGAGGAAACTTCTAAGACAAAATAGGGTAGCGCCTTTCCACAGGATGGGAATAAATTGTGTCGATCCGGGATTCTCGGAAGCTAAAAACAGTTGAGAATGGGTGAGATGGGTCTGTCTTGGAGTCGAACCCAATGCGGTCTCGGATCGCACTCGGCTCCGGATGCTGCTGAAACTTTTTTTTGAGCCTGCAAGAACATCCAGATTTCTAGATTGAATAAATGATACATTGACTAGGATGCCTATCGCTTACAAAAGTCTTTGTCAGATACAAGGTGAGACAAATTCCTTTATGTAATGTGAAGGCGGAGTGAGTGCCGGATGCTGGGGATCCCGCTTGGCTTAAACCTGCTCTGCGGCTGCAGTGGGAACTTTTGGTGTTGGGAAAGGCATGTCTCAGATTTGGAAAGCATCCCAGATCCGAGTTTACGGAAGTGTTGTCGATCGGTTGTTGCCAAGGGTCTTTGCCTGCCGGAGGAGACCATTGAACTCCCCGAATCTTAGAAAAGTAGCATCATATCCTCTCTTTTGAGCGACGGCCTTGTATGGTGAAGTATTTGACCTCTTTGAACTCTGCCACACATGCTTCTGAATCCAGGCAACGAACTGAGACTTCTTTTTCCTTTGGTGACAGATGACTCACTACAGCAAATGGACTGCTGCGATAGCCTTCCCATCCGTTCGTTACACGACCCATTTTCGGTGCCGAAGTGATGACGAGATGCCATAAGGTTGACCATTTCAAGACAAGTCTGCCAAGAACCAGATAGGAACTGTATTCTCAATCTTGCCACAGGAAATATCACAAATGCACGTGAACAGGTTCAAATAACGCCATATCAAGGGTCCTCTATTTCCGGGTGACTGCTCTTGCCATGGCCTGGACCTTTTGCATCAGCCATAATCTGTAAACGGGGACCAGAGTACGAAAGCAGCTAATCGGCAAAGCTTTTGATACATCAGCCAAACAAATTTCTCTTGAGGGAGGGAAAGTGGAGTGAGTGGAATGCCGTTGTGTAACCCCAGATTGTCTACGTCCATGATCTGATGATAGACAGGCGTGGTCTGGAATGTGTCACCAGGACCCTTAAGAATTCTCCGAACACGCTAATAACCTTTCATTGTAGCTTTAGCGATATGCTGTCCCGTTTTAGTAACCTGCTTAACTGATCGACGACGGGATAGGCTCACGCTACGAGCCCTACCTAAGGCCTTGGTGCCCATAGTGGATCATTTCCCCTAGTGTAACGTCAACGCGTGTTCTGGCCTGGACTGCGTCGTGTCGTGATTCTTGATTCCGTACCTGGACAAAAGATTCCGCCATATGATCATCAATCCCACCTGTTGCCTATTCCCGGAACTCTGACCAAAGCAGACGTCAAGCAACTGCCATCCCATCAAAGCCTCGCCACCAAGCTATCCGTATCATCTGTAAGACACACCTCAACGTCAATGCAACACGCGCCCGACCTTGCATATGTCGGCCTTACTGGATACTTTGCTCTGGCTGTCATACTACGCAGCAGCCTCGTCCATATCTGGTTCCTAATGTCGATGTAAGACACCATGCGCCCTAGTCGTCATGTCAACGGCAGCACTCGCTCCCGCTCTCGCATTCCAGCCACAAGATCTAGGCCAACATGGACCCAAGCCGGCAGCAGCACTTTAGGCTTCCGCTTGTCTCATTCCACGCAGGAACCGGCATCGATCCACAGCGGGTGCGTCCGCATCGGCATGATGGCTTCCGCCTCAGCAACCCAAATCCAGCGACAATGCCTTTGTAGCCTGTCACCTTCTGTTTCCGCATCTTGTGCTCGAGAGCAGCAACAGTCTTTTGGACCCTGAGTCCGGATATGATGCGGACAAGAAGGGGAGGATCGACAAAAGAGTTTATATCCCTATGGCGGGCGTCCGTTTTCTCTTGCAGCGCCTTATACCCGCTCCCTCATTTTTTTAGCGGTTTAATTTCTATCTCTCATTATTGATGCACTTTTTGCGTGCATTGCCGCGGTAATAATGCGGCCTTCTTTTGCGGTGCTACGGCACCTACTCCTCTTCGCTGGTCTCGCGGGCACTTCGCGTGGCCTCCTTGGTGTACAAGATGATAGGTTAGTTCTAAGTATTAACAATGAATATTCAGGCGTGTGCTATACCTACGTTTCGGTCTATCCGGTCCTGGCAGACGATGGCCCCGAGTACATCACAGTTACACGGTCCTACAAAGGGTCCGTCACAGCTTTACATACCGTTCCACCACAAGGCGACGAGCCGGGTATCGTCATCATCCAGAAACCCGGCGGCTCTTCAACACCAGAAAATATTATAATTCCACCGTCTGACGGCGATTCCTATGTTATTATTGTCCGCCCTCACACTGGGCCCGAACCCATCACGGTCCCAATTACCCGGGTCATTCCACCAACTGGCACCAACCCAGGTCAGCTCATTATCGAGACCCCAGTACGAGATGCGACCCGGGTTGAAGCTCTTCAGCCACTCACTTTAGAGCCTCACGATACAACTGGCTACGTGACGGTTCTCGAACCATTTTCTAATTCAGCATTAACTTCATTTGAACGAATCACTTTTTCTCCCAGCGGGACAGCCCGTGGCTCTGTTGTCATTCATGTCCCATCAAACACCCTCACAAGAGGGAAACTCGAGGGTATCACCCTTGAGCCTGCCCAACAGGGTGGATACGTTACCATCATTGAAGCAGCGGATGCCTCAGTCACCGACACGACGCCAATCCGCATCACCATCCAACCCATAGATGGAAATCCTGGCACCGTCATCATTCAAACACCAGCTGTCGCTTCTTTGGCGCCTTTGGCGCATATCGAGGGCCAAACGATTACTTTGCAGCCTGAAGACGCGACTGGCTACGTCACTATCATTGAACCAGCAACAGGCGACGTCGCACCAACTGCTCCGATCCGAATCACTATTCCCCCCACAGGCACCAGACCTGGTACTGTCATCATTCAAACGCCACCGGGACCCAACGGAGAAGTCCAAGGAGGTCCAAAGGCCACCTCACCTCCTGGCGCGACTGCTCCACCGACTGGTGCAGGTGACAGTTCTGTCTCATACACTACCATCA
>JAAGWO010000293.1:0-62895 GCA_013266205.1 Fusarium decemcellulare
GTTCTAAGTTATCTATATGGAGAGGAGGGGCTAAGAAAAGAAAAGGAAAGGAAAAGCAAAAGAAAGACAATAGCGTATCAAGCTATCGAAATATTGAAGGGATGCTTTTGAGAGGAATGTGGCATATGGTTGTGTGATTGGTGAGGTATCCCTCAGCTGCTAGGGACAGGAACCTCGGAGGCTTGATAGTTACCTTCAGCGAGGGGATGCCCGGTATGTAGCCGTATAAGAATGCGATTCACGTGTCGTCCCCGGGATCTTTGGGACAAAGACCAACTTGGCGACCTCTCAAAGCTAATGCTTACGATGCTGCGGACGCCAGTTTCAGTCTTGAGAATGCGCAATGTCAATCTTCATCTTGAAGGGAGGAGCAAGTCTCCCAATGTCAGAGGCGGTGGATCGAATACGAAGGATCAAATACAAGCCAAAAGGCAGTAAAAGGGGCATTTAAAGGCCGGCTTCCTTCGCTTCTGTCCTTGAATTATTCCTCGCTATTAAACCATCTGCATCACTCAGTCCTCCGACAACTTCCTATTATCAAACCACTCCTTTCTTTATTAGTCTGTCCTTCAACTGCTTTCTTTACCATAAAAATACTCTATTACCCAACATCATCAAGCACGCCCCATTCATCACCTGCCTATCATCATGAAGGCCTCCGCCGCTTACTTCCTCACCGTCCTCTTGAGCGCCGCTCAGGCCAATGCCCAGTCCAACGCCCAGTGCGTTGAGGGCCAGAAGGAAGAGATCAGCCCCGGCTACACCGTCGAGTACAAGTGTAACCTCTACCGCAAGGGAGACATGCACTACAACATTGGATCTATCCAGGAGTGTGCCGAACTCTGCAAGACTACTGTCCGCTCCATCTGCTCCTACCATCCGCCCACTAAGAAGTGCATCGTTGGCGATGACAACGAGAAGGATCTCACCAGGGTTGGTGTCATCTACATGCAGAAGGTCGAGGAGCCTGAGGAGGAGGACCCTTTCACCGAGGAAGACCCTTTCGCTGCCGAGTGCGAGGGTGAAATGGCTGCTTGTCTGCAGCGAGAGGCTGATTTACAGGTTCGGCTGAGCAAGAGCGAGAGTGACCTCAGCGAGGTGAAAGAAGCCCTCGAGGCAAGCTGTGAGTGAAGTTGATCATTTCATCCTCGGATGTCCTCCTGTGACTGATTCTCTCCATTCAGGCCCAAGCAAGCACGGCAAGTATGCGACTGTCTCTGGGCAGGAGTACAAGCTCTGGTGTGCTAGGCGTAAGCAACGTCCTATTCCAGTCATGGTGGCAGCACTAACTCCTTTTATAGATCACGACCCATCGAACCCCAAGGAGACATACAACAGCGTGGTCACTATTGCCGACTGTATCAAAATTTGCAACTCAAAGACATGGTGCCGATGGGTCCATCACGGCATTTACCAGAGCATCTGCCACCTGTTTGACGCCAACACCTCTCACACAATCCAGCCCTCACAGTCCACCTCCGGCTGGAACTCCGCCGTCAAGAAGTAAGGAGATTTATCTAGCCTCCTCCGAGTGAGGCCAAGTTAAACGCACCAGCTCAGTGAGATGGATACTTTCTGAATGGATTTCCGACCATTGTTTGTCTTCTACGCACCCGGACTACCGCACGTTTGAACTACACATCAAGCGCATTCAAGTCACGGTAGTTTCATTTGTCCAGCCCGAATTATTTAATAATTGAACATCATTGTCCCTCATTCTGGGAAATTTCAGTCCCTTACGTGAGCATGGCACGTCAAGAATAACTCCTGCGTAACTACGGACTAAGTAGATATCGTGCATCTTGCCTCGCAAGAATATGACAAAAGTCTCTTGCCCATGCCCCATACTCCTTCAAATCTTCTGGGAGTTTGCTGACCACGTCTTCTGTCCAATGAATTACCATATTCTTGCGACCTGGACATTTCGGCTCGTCAGATAGCGAGAGGACAGACCTTCCCAGTACATAATCCAGCAGAAAAAAGTGAATGATGAGAAGCTGGCCTACATGGTTGGAGGTGTCGATGAAGGACTGGAAATCTTCTGTGTTTAGGTAACTGGGCATCAGAAAGAGATCAACAAATTCCTTCCACGCTGGTGTACCCCATATTAGCTCAAGTAGATTGATGGATTCCCTACTAGATCACTTACCGTCAAATGAAGAGTCTTGAAGTGCTGAGATAGTTTTCAGTAAAGTCTTGGCATACATCTTCTCGGAATCTCGCTGACAGAGAGACTCGAGTGCCAGAACAGAAGACTTCAAGCCTTCAGCAACTTTCATATCTGTGGGCTGCTCGCATATAATGGCACGGACGCTGTCAAGATGTGCCTCCGGAGTCCAGGACCGGAAGACGGACCGGTGATAGTCGGGCATCATAGATACGGAGACGAGTGTAGCGCCTCTTGCCATGACCAGATAGTCTGTCATGCCGTGTGGCATGAGGCAAGACTGGGCAACGATGCATATGAGAGCAGCAAACAGAGCATCCCTATCAGCCAGGCTCTTCCCCGGAATGTCAGCGAGCTGCTGGTTAATGAGCTGGATAGCCGTGACCCTGTGTTGCAGAGCCTGGGCGTTATAGGTGACGTTGCCATTCTGTGATAAATGGGAAGCGCCCAGCCCTAGAGCGGCATGGGCCAAGAAGTCATACTGATGTCAGATGTTAACTACGCACAATCGTAATGACTGAAGCAGTCTGAAGAATGCTCACGCCGTGGGTCATGGCCGCGCATTGTTGCCAGACCTTGTCCCCTCTTAGAGGCAAGCTTGGATATGCTACCGTGAGAAACTGATAGTGAAATCTCAGGTCATCCAGCGCCAGGCTCGTCAACGGTGCTCTCGGTTGTGATTCGGGCAGTGCCTGGTTCTCGAGTGGCGGATACTGGCACCTCAGTCCCAGCCGGGCGCATCGCGCGCAGCCCGGCTGTCGCTCATCGCACTTGACTCTCCTACGCTTGCAATTAAAGCATCCGAGTCGCGACTTGGAGTGTCCCCTACGGGTGACGGGTTGCCGGACGAGAGCGCCTTGGTCGGAGGAGTCACCGCTTGTAGACGACTCGGCGGTTTCTTTGATGCGCATTATCAGCCCTCGGGAGATGACAGATACGTCACAGCATGCTGCGCGTAGGGCTGGATGGTGAAACGGGTGGGTGGTGTGTTGTGTGCCTTGGCTACGTGAGTAGGTAAGCAGGCAAACAACAAAAAATGTGCCTTGGCGCGGTCGGGATGATTTATTTCGTATCTCGTGTTAAGCTTCCTATCACGTGCTTAAGCTTACCAGAAATGCCGGGCTGGCGTTGGTGAGGCATTGGGGCACTAGTCTAGACTCCAAGCCATTGGTACTTGGGGATCTACAAAACTAGATCCGGTTTTCATTTCGCAAGCGCCATATGTCTAGCCATCAAGTAAGTATACAGACAATGCAAAGATTCAGTCAGGGCCTCTGCTAATTTGGTGCAGATTGGAACGCAAGGAACAAAATTGCGATCGAAGAACACTCAAGGCGAGGATGTCTTCAAACTAAACTCTATACCACGACAACTGCTCGACATTGACCAAGGTCTACTAATCTTGAGAATGATCCCTTTTGTAGGTAGTTAGCGTGTTCTTCGTTCACATGAAGGCACCTTTTTAGTGCCCTGATACGCTTATTACGCCGACTGTGAGGATCGACTCCGCTTCGGAGACCGACGGCTCCAAAAAGGCGCAATTGACAGTCTGACTAACAAGTGACTGACGTGAAGCCGTGACTCACGCTAAATTTATAAAGTAAAGGGATCGCGACTCAACCTTTTCTCTTCATCGACCGATTACAATACCGCATCACACCAAACCTGTACCGGCGTCGCAACCATGAGCGAACTCCCTGTTGGTCCCCTTACCCCGCCGGGAACGGCCTCCCCGCCTTCTCGCGTTCCTATCGATGGAAAATACACTTCTTTGGTCCCATTGGATGTATCCCACGCCGATGCGCTCTTTAAGCACCTTGGCGGCGAAGAAAACGGTCATCGCTGGACTTATATGTTCGGAGGACCCTACCTTGATCCGGAAAAATGGAAAGAGACACAAGAGGCATGGAGCAAAGACGAAGATACAATCTTCTTCACCGTTCTCTCTGGCCCGCGAACAGACCCTAGCTCTGAGCCTGTAGGACAAATGTCTTATCTGAACATTGTCCCGAGCCACCGCCGGATCGAGATTGGCAGTGTTATTCTCGGAGAGCAGTTGAAGCAGACCCGAGCAGCGACCGAGGCCTTTTACCTCTTCATCAAGCATGCATTCGAGGTGCTAGGATATCTGCGGGTTGAATGGAAAGCCAACCACCTTAATAAGCCGAGCCTGTCGGCCGCAGAGCGGCTCGGATTCGTGTTTGAAGGAATTTTCAGGTATAGTTCTATCCTATTAATTTCCGTTTCCCGTCGTATTGATGATTTTATAGGAAGCATATGGTGCTCAAAGGGAGACGTAGGGACACGGCCTGGTTCAGTATTACCGACGACGAGTGGCCTCTAGTGAAGAAAGCTCTGGAGGCTTGGTTGAGTGAAGACAACTTCGATACAAATGGCAAACAAATCAAGGGTCTGAAGGATATCAGACTTGCCTACGCCAAAGAGCAAGAACAATAAAAGATCGTTGCTAAGTATAGAATAATAGAACGAATATGTTAGAAGTAGAAAAGTAGAAACAGACTCATCACATCGTAAACCATTCAGCTTCAGCCCCAGCAAGCACGTCTCGCCCCTTGCCAAAAACTACCCTAGTTAACAAACATGTTCTTTGTACTCATGGAAGTAATCTACCTCTTACGAGATAGAAAGTAGATCAGATACTCTTTAGTCAACTAAGAAAACTTGATCTTTGACGAGTCCAGGGTCAGAATGTATCTTCCGCCTGCAACCTCGGTTAGGCCATATATCTTCTTTCCCCTCTTGTCGTAACTCAGATCCTCTGGACTTGGAGGTACGATGCCCGCGTTTTCGTGAGCGCCTTGGCCTGGAACCCATCCCCAGATGCTACCGGCGTTTTTCCCATTGCTCTGGGAGATGTAGATCTTGCCATCAGCCTGAACAGCTCCCTGCATACGCTCAATGTTCACACAGTATGCCCACGACCCCTTTGCTGTCGTGCCGTCTGCCTTCAGCTTGCGTGTCTTATAGTCGAGGTCATACTGGACCATTCGAATAGGCACATCGGTGCTGGTCTGATATTCACCAACCATCAAGCTATCAGGGGTGGTAGTGCGGTCAAGAGAAATCCAGGAGAAACGGAAGTCAAATGACGGCGTCCACTTGTACCACCTGCCCCTTGTCAGTATGGATAATTGCATGAAAGTGAACCTATAACGAACCTGATCTGTGGTAGCACATATTTATAATTCGCCGCAGAGTACCCTCCACCGCTCTTCTTGCCAACCTCATCTCCACTATCGACTTGCCAGATATTGTCCATGTCGAAAACACGAATCCCGTTCCAAGTATCGACAATCCAGAGGGTGTTGCCGTACCACATGATGCCACCGGCATGAAGGGGAACCTCGCGGAAATCGTCCTTGGCATGTGGGTACACGAGAAGAACATGGCGATATGAGTCGTCGGCACGGTCGACAAAGGTGACACGGGCGCTCTTGTCATCCTCTCTGTGCCAGCTCACAATCCACCCGTCCTTGCCTTCATAGGTGCCCACATCAAGAGCGTCAGCCGTTGACGTGATACCTTGGGGCACCCACTTGCTCGTGTTTTGATCATCAAAGTCGGGCTTTTCCTCCCAGGCCTTCTTCCCGGAGGAGTCGGTGGTCAGATAGTGGTTTCCAGCGTTAAAGACGTCTGCCACAGCCACCTTTTTGCCCGCATCAGCAAAAATTTTGGACAGGGACGCGACGTTCGGGTTGTCACCCTGGTCGGTCAAAACGAAGTCGGCGCCATTCCTCTTCTTGGAGCTCGTGTTGCAGTTATTCGCATTCTGTGCAACGGCGCACAAGGCTCCGACTGCGGCGGGGAGGAGAATAGAAAGCTTCATTTCTTGGGTGATCCAGAGGGAAGTGAGTGCGATAGGCCATGCTTTGGACTTTGCAACAAACCCAGCACCTTGTGAGTTTTTATACTCTCAGATCATGTCAAATCAGCTTGATCTCGCCGTGTTGGACACTAGTTGGGTAAAATTCGACGGCTAAAAGGCTGGTTTTCAGCTCGGGCGTCATAACCCGGGGATGTAGTCAAATCGAAACCGCCTTGCCGACCGTCATCCCTGCTCATGCATGAGGCAATGCAAGGGATAAAATGATTTGGGCCATTCGTGTAAGGTTATGTGCTGATCCTTATGGTAAGCAGGAATGAAAATTGATCCGATCGGCCTTGAAGACTCGACTCTAGAACCCTCCCGTGTCAAGAGTATGGCACCAGAACACACACAGTGTACGTACCTGCAAATCAACGGATTCCCAAAGCAGTCAAGACGGATCGGCTTCTTCCATCGCCGCTATGCCCCTTTCGCCCAAGGCTGCTCTAGACCCAAGCCGCGGCCTACCGGATCGGATCTAGCTTCCGAGATGGCGCGTCAAAGTTTTTCCTGCCCCTATCCTTGACTCCTCGCGTCGGTCCCTGTCGTTCTCCACACGTCAACTCCACCTTAACATCCATGGAGGAGAACAGCACGCATACTGGTCAGTATCGCTCTGCCTGCGCAGAGTGCCATCGCAGGAAGCAAAAGGTACGTTGATGCCCGTCCCTCGCTTGCGGTCTGATGCCTCTGCGCGCGCCCGACTGCCTCGCCTTGTCTGATCGCCTCAGCTGCTCACTGCGCGCAGTGCAACCGAGAATGGCCCTGCAACCACTGCCAGAAGCGCAAGGTCGCCGACAAATGCCGCTTCCTGCAGCCCCCGGCCACCTCCCCGTCTGACACGCTCACCCCGGCCAGCGACAAGAAGCGATCGCGCAGTCGCGAAGATGAGGGCGAACCCGACACCTCGGAGCCCGACGACGGCGACGACGGCCCCGGCCTGGAGGCGATGGGCTACGCCGCGGGCCCGTTGTTCGAGTCACTAACCATCGGCACCAAGGTGAGTCTGGCATAATCTGCAGAGCATTGCGACGCGACCAGGATCTCATGCGCTTCCAAAAGGAGAAGAAACCCTTGGGTGAAATCACCTGGGTCACGCCCGCGACTTGCCCCCAGCTTCAGCACGCCCTCAATGTCCTCCCCTCCCGACCCCAAATGGGTGAGTAAAAACTGAGACTTCGTGAGACTTCGCAGCAGCGGCTGACAAACCAACCAGATGCCCTTGTTCAGAGCTTTTTCAACAACGTCAACTACCATTACTACATCATCTACCCCCCAATCTTTTTGCAGGAGTATCAGACATGGTGGGACCGACGAACGAGCAACCAACCACTCTCACTCCAATGGACCATCCTCTTGGTTATGGTTTGCGCTTGTGCCACGCAGCATCTGGATGTCGAAATGAAACCCATTGTTGAGGTTGAGCTAGCCGAGTCTGCGGATAAGTTATCCAAAGAATTTCACAAAGCTGGCACAGACCTCGGAAGAGTAATCCCCGTCGGCCACTGCCATCTTCTGAACATTCAATGGATGCTTCACTCGATTTACTGGTACAAAGCAGAGGCGAGGTTTGTCGAAGCCTGGCATGTCATTGGCGCCGCTGTTCGAGAAGCACATGAACTAGGTAAGGGCATATTCTCAATTTCGCTATTTTCATCGTTCTGATATTTGAATCAAAGGTCTTCACCGGGTTGCTATCGCAGAAAATCTTTCCGAGTTTGAACGTGAGATGCGCCGCAGAGTCTGGTGCGTCCTAGATTGTTGGGACTGGTAGGTTGAGACCTCTAAATGAGTGAGAATGAAATATTGATTAAGTGCAGGCAATTCGCTTCCGGCCTCGGCAGACCTACAATCATTGATCACACAGATATCGATGTGGAACCCCCAAGTCTTACCTTGGAAGACTTTTCGCCTTCGCCACTGTTACACATGAAGCTTCAATCCGAGCTGGTCACTGACCTCGCGGCTCGTTGGGGAGCACCCAAGAATATTGTGTCTTCAAGCGAGGTGCAAGAGTATAAGGGCCAGATCGAAGACTGGATACGCTCTTTCCCTGCAGTCTACAACGTCGATAACCCGGATACGTCCAAGGACTACAAGCACCCGTGGATCACATTTCATCGCTTCTACATCCACACAATGGCTTACCTCATGATCCTCAACCCAATGCGGTCCTTCATGGCGCAAACATACACCAAAAACTCACCAGATGATCTACTAGCTGTTCGATCAGACGCTGTTAATTATTCGCTCAAGAATCTGGACACCACGACTCGATGGGCTGAACATGTTTCGCCTCGAGACGGCAGGTTTCACTTCATCATTTTCTCCCTTTTCGATACGGCGGCTGTTCTGTCTACCGCGATCATCAAGGACGACGATCACACCATTCCGAAGAGGGAGGAAATTGTGGACGCCGTGGACAATTCGGTGCGGTTGTTGAAACGCCTCAAGGGTATATCAACGACTGCAAAGACATCTCACGATATTCTTATCAAGATGGTCCAGAGAATGCCCCGAAGGTCAATGCCTGCGCGAGAAAACTATAGGAAGAAGCAACGAATGGCACCGGTGTCCGAGCCTTCACCTGCCAGCAAACCATCCAGCGAAGTCGGAAGTCACTTGTCACCTGGTGCACATTCGTACACCCATGGTTCGGAATCACAAACCAGTTCACCAAGCAACTGGGCAAGTCCTGAGAGTGCCACTGGGTCAACTCCGCAGAGCACTGGCCATGAGTACCACGACAACGTGAAATATTCTCCGAGCCAACACGTTCCTGTCGAGAGTTATGTGCAGCCCCAGGTTCCTTTCCAGAGCGGCCCTATGCCAGGCCAAATGCCTTCTCCAAGCGCCGGCATCGACGGTATCGACGGTATCATCGAGGGAGGCAGCCTCTACGGAATGGCACAGCCCAACCCCAACATGGGCGGGATGGTGCCCCAGATGCCTCAGGTGCCTCAGGTGCCTCAGGTGCCCTCCTATGTGGACTATCAGGCGCCGGGCTTCGAGATGAACTATGGATTCGAAAACATCACAGATGCTGAGCTTGGCGACTTTTCGCAATTATGGGACTGGCGGAGTTTAAACCTGGATTTCATTCACAGTTCAACGTAGGCTCTTTGTACTCATTTCTTTCTGTTTTTGCATCTGGTTTGGGTAGCATGGTATAGAGATGAGTTACGGTTCTACGTCCTATTAGGGTTGGTCTGTATGATTGGTCTGTACACGGAGGCTGTTTTTGTTTAGATGCAAGTACGAGTCAACATTTCAGAATGTATCGACTACTCAAAATCTAGCTAGTATAATCTGAGCATGATATGAAGTGAAGGAAGCCCCTCAAGCAGTGACCATGGCCCATGCTCTAGTATCCAATCACACCACTAAAAAGTCAACATGTTTGAAAGAGCCTGACAAATCCGCATATCCTTCGGCCCTATTAATCGCGTGGAGGCGGCACCGGGCTTATGGCTAGGGTTGTCCGCGTATAGATAACCCAGATCGGCCTTAGTCAACCTCATGGCGTCCTCGGCACAACAGACTGCGGGGAGACTTTGCGGGGTAGGCTAACCGATTCAGATAGTCATATGGGTTGCGAAAGATCTTAGGTCGGTCCTTTTGCTGTCCTCGGATATAGAATCTTGTTCCGGTAAATAGACGCGCGAGCGGTCCCAAGAGAAATACCGCTCGGCGACAGGCGTAGGAAAGAACAATTCCAGTTGCTATTAATTCTCTTCAACAAGGCAAGTTGCCTCATGAAGATACAAACGTAAACTCATATGAAGTTCATATTAATAATAAGTGAGATTTAATAATGACGTCTTTGCCATCTGTTTCCCGAAGTGTTTCCCGACGGCTCTCCACTACACCTCGGATGGGGTGGTTGATCCCTGCCCCATGAAGCACCTTAACGTTGGTGCCCAGGTTCCTCGGGCTGCCTAATTACGGATGGCCTCATTAAAGTTGCATCCTCGGGGCCTACTGTCCCGAACGGCGAAATGATGAACGGAGGCAACTGCTATTATGAGCTCTGAAGAGGAGAATCCAGGTCTTGTATAAAGACGGCATCGTGCACGAGATAGATCGCATCCAGAGCTTTGAAATACGCCGGCTTCATTCTTAGTTCCCTCCCCCCCTTCCTGTAACTGCCTCTCTTCAAACTCGCCGGAGCTCTCTGATACTTCTTCATTCTTAAGTGGTTACCCATTGCTCAATGCTTTAAGCTATACCATAATGGCTGTCTCTATAGCTCAAGTGTCCTTTGAGCATCATAGGGAGGCCATCGGTATTGGAGAAGCAGAACCCCGTATCACATGGCGGTTCGACGGCAATGCCGTCAACTGGGAGCAAAGCTCTTACGAACTCGAAGTCAGGCGAAAGAACAACGATACCGTTGAGGCACACACAGTTGAGTCAGCCGACTCGTTGTTCAACCCATGGCCCGGAAATCCTCTCAGCTCATCAGAAGCTGCCACTGTTCGAGTAAAGGCCTTTGGACAAGAAGGCCAAACATCTACGCCATGGTCTGACTGGGTCACTGTCGAGACTGGCCTCTTGAGTGACGACGACTGGGCTGGCGCATCACCTATATCAGCTAAGAGGAGTTACAATGTCAGCGCAGCAAAGCGCCCTGTTTACTTCCGCAAAGGGTTCTCCGTCGATGGAGAAGCCATTTCGTCTGCCCGGCTTTACATCACGGCGCTTGGCTTATATGAAGCTGAGATAAACGGCGAACGGGTCGGAGACCACGTCTTAGCTCCTGGCTGGCAGTCCTACAACCATCGCCACGTCTACGATACCTACGACGTCACCGGTCTTGTTAAAGATGGCGACAATGCTATTGGTGTTGTTGTCGGAGAGGGATGGTTTTCTGGTCGACTCTTTAGCTTCGCCCCCGGAACCCTGGAGCGAAACTTCTACGGAGACGACGTCGGTGTCATTTCACTTCTAGTTGTTACCCTTGAAAATGGCAAGGTTATCAAGGTGCCAACCGATTCTTCCTGGAAAGCCAGCGTCGGACCCATTACCGACTCTCAAATCTATGATGGCGAAATCTACGATTCAAGGCTAGAAGAGGATATCAAAGGTTGGTCGACAACATCCTTCGATAGTAAGGATTGGTGGTCGACCTCTGAGCTGCCTGCATTAAAAGGGAAGTTGTCTTCCCCAGACGGTCCACCGGTGCGAAGAATTGAGGAGCGTCGACCAGAGCGTATCTGGACATCCCCATCTGGCAAGACGCTCGTCGACTTTGGTCAAAACCTAGTTGGGTGGGTTCGTCTCAGAGTCGGTGGCTCTAGTGGAACCAATGTGACTATCTACCATGCCGAGATTCTGCAAGAGGGAGAGCTAGATCGGGGGCCCCTGCGAAGCGCCAAGGCTAGGGATACTTTCATTCTGAACGGAGAGGGGATTCAGACACTCGAGCCTCACTTTACATACCACGGATTCCAGTATGCGCAAATCGATGGCTGGCCTGAGGGCGAACCACTCAACGAGACCTCAATCACCGCCATTGTCATTCACAGTGACATGGAGGAGACCGGTTGGCTGGAAACTAGCAACCCATTGCTCAATCAGCTCCACCATAATACTCGTTGGTCGATGAAAGGAAACTTCCTAACAATTCCCACGGATTGCCCCCAGAGAGACGAACGCATGGGATGGACCGGGGATGCCTTGGCGTTTGGACCAACTGCCAACTTCCTCTACGACTGTTCGGGCTTCTGGAAAGGGTGGCATCGTGATGTTTGGGCCGATATGCAACTGAACGACACCATGATCGTCCCATACATTGTTCCTATCATCCCGCCTGATCGACCTATTTCTCCAGAGGGCGGGATCAAGCTTGCACCTACTGCCATCTGGGGCGATGTTGCTATCTCTGGGCCGTGGCAGATCTGGCAGACTTGGGGTGACGTCGACATGCTGGCTGATCAATATCTTCAATCAAAGGCCTGGATCGATACTGGAATTGACCGGGACAACACTGGTCTCTGGAATAAGACAGGTTATCAATGGGGTGACTGGCTAGATCCTCTTGCGCCCGAATCAGCGCCAGGAAACGCAACTACCGCGCGCCATCTTGTTGCTGATGCATACTTGATTGGTATGACTGACATCATGGCCAACATGTCTCAAGCACTCGGAAATACATCTGCTGCAAACGAGTACCGAAAGCAGGGAAGTAATCTAAGAAAAGCTTTCGAGTCGACTTGGCTGCGGGACGGGAAGATGGCAAACAAGACCCAAACTGCCTATTCTCTGGGAATCTACTTTGACCTGTTCAGGGACGCTAAAGATCTCGAGGCAGCAGGCGACACACTCCGCGACATCATTGAACAAAATGACTACAAGGTTGGAACTGGCTTCGCAGGCACCTGGAACCTCGGACACACCCTTAGCAAGATTGGGGCTGCCGATGACTTCTACAAGATGTTGCTGCAGACTGAGATTCCGTCGTGGCTGTACCAAGTGGCACAAAACGCGACTACAACTTGGGAGCGCTGGGACAGCCTTCTTCGCAACGGAACTACCAACGGCAGTGGCATGACAAGCTTCAACCACTACGCGGTTGGTTCTGTATCTGATTGGATGCACCGAAATATTGGTGGCCTCTCAGCCGCCGCCCCGGGATGGAAGACTATCAAGATTGCTCCTGTGCCTGGCGGTGGCATTACCTATTCTAAGGCAAGATTCATCAGCGGTTACGGCGAGGTCAAGGTACATTGGTGGTTCGAAGACAACAAGGAAAAGACACTGCAACATCGCAATGGGTTCCATCTGAATGTCTGGGTTCCGCCGAATTCGGACGCTATCATTACTCTTCCGGGAAGTGGACAAAGTGAGAAGGTAGGGTCAGGATTTCATGAATTTCATGACCCAGAGTACTTGATGGCTTAGTCGTAAAACAAGTAATTTGAGAAATAAGGATAGTTGCTCCATACCTGCCCAAGGTAGCCATGATAACTGCATGAATTGATTGTCTCTGTATTTACCGGCGATGACCAAGGGGTGCAAACATCTAGTTGCCTAGGTATGCAACTGTAGCTATTCCAAATGACAGAGTCTAAACCACGTGTGGCGTTCGATAGGTCCACAGGTACAGCAACGATCATCCTCAGCTTCAGTTAAAGGTGTCTCAGGCACCTAGTTGACCTCAGCCGCACCTTGAAGATATCAAGGACGGTCTCAACGCCTGACGTCTTTGATCACTTCTCCTGTATAAATTATTTTGACCAACAGATCTCAGTTATTGGAAACCTAACTACTGTCAAAAAAATGGTCGCATCAGCAATCGTGACGGTCTCAGCACCTGCCCTGCTAAACAAGTTCGCCATCGGCTTAGCAGGCGAAGCCGGAACGTGGGTCTTCAAGCAAATCATAAGCACAGTTTCAGGAGGTAGCGACGCAGAAAATATCAGGAGGGACATTTCTGGGGCCGCCAAAGAGATCCAAGAGTTTAAGGAAGCCGTGGATAACTTGTCTCGGCGACTCTCGGATGCTCTCCTCCAGCTTCGAAGTGACAGTTTGAAGGAATCGTTGACCAAGATTGAGACCATGTACGACACGACTGCCGACCTTATGGAGACAGCCATCAGCCTCCCTGAAGAATTCTCTGAAGAGGAACGCAGAAAGGAGATATGGGCCATTCAAGCCCGCATAGAGGACCGTTTAAAGACCTATTCCAATGAAATTCCCAGCATATTAGACCGCATCAACGACTTCCTTACCGAGGATGGGAAGAATGCATTTCTTCGGCAAGCTGCCCAGCATGCCTTTGACAGCTCTACCGACATTATTGGCTACTACGGGAAAACCAAGACACTGGTAATGTTTACTGCTGTCACCAGCGCAATTAGATCGCGCTGACTCGAACCAGGTCCTTGGCTACTGGGTTGTGGTCGTTAAGGGGATATCCCTCCTGCAAATGGCGTATGATGTTCCAAATGTCGAATTTGTGAGGGCAAGCTCACCATTCGACGCCAAAAAGACAATCTAGAGAGGCAAGAACGTGTATTCATATCTATCGTGGGCGAGAACACCATAAAGCTAGCCGAGTCTCTTCTTGTCGGGCGGCGGGCTCTGGTTTCCTTTCTCTCCGACGAAGGCTTCAGAATCGGCCGTCCATCCACAATGATGCAGTTTGCACTTTCTGGTATTGGAATGCGACGTCTTGTTGTCGACCGGTCATCACAAGCCGCCGACTATCAGTCCACGGAATGGTGGGTCATGCTCGATTACAGGACGCAGGAAGACGCGGATGTCAACAGCAGCCATGCCATCAAATTCAGAGAGTGTCGCTCAAGCGAATACCTGTCGCGGGACGAATCACGGGTTTCAACGGTCAAGGACGACGAGAGCCATACGACTGGGTCGATTCTGTGGCATGTCAAGCCAGTGTCTGTTGGGTCAGACCGATACACGATCAGAGGCGCCGCACATAACTTTAGCATGTTTTTACAGCAAGCTTTTCAACTCATGTCGGGGGCTCAGACTCATTATCGACCCCGGGACGTGCGACCACGTCTGCCTGGAAAATATCTAGCCGCAAGAAATTGGCTCGAGTGTGAGGACAGCGTCAGTCTGGGGGATGCTAGTTTCCGATTTCAGATTCGTCTATGAACTTTCCGGACACGTGGTAACTTGCCTGCTCTCTTGTAAGCTTGGTCGCCAAACTAAGTAATACGAGAAACGAGGATGGTTCTGGAGCCTAATCTCAGGGTCATTGCATAAAGATGAAGTGATGACTTCATGCAGCCAGTCATGACGGATTGATTAAACTGTTTGGAGTTGTCATCCTGGATCGCATCAAGAATAATACGGTCCATCATTCGGCCATTTTAAGCGATCATCTGCATTTTACTATTTCAAGAACGTTTTCCATTGATTGATTACACACAAGGATTTGGGAACTAGAAGGATTGTAGTCCTACGTGCAAGTGCCGGTTGTTCAAATGCCGAGGTCATCACGGAAGAATAGGTGTCCGACTTACTACCCACGTTTCATGGTTCTTGGAAGAATGTCTTGGACCAATCCTTCTCTGACATCATAGCTGGAATTCGATCGCCAAGCATAAACCGGCTATGAGTGGATCTGTGTCGATCCTCAGAGTTGAGGGATATCTGCACTACATGGAACAGTAAAAACCCCGAGAGGCGTTCAAATCGAATGACGCTAAAACGTGCAAGTCAGCCTGGCCTATTGCCCAGCTTGCATCCCAAAAACAATCTTTTTCGGTCGCGACTACAGGCGATGATCTGCTTGATCTTCACTCTTCAGTTCATGTCTTAGCAAACAAGCACGGACACGTGGGGATTGGCGTGGCTCTCCGCTGTTCTTCTCGCCCTTGTATTCAGCTGGTTTCACCTGGGCGCTCAGCTGCCTCAAGTAGACACACATGGTGCCACATTAGTCAATTCGTCTATCGAGTTCAGATTCTGCCCTGCCGCAGGGAATGATCGGCCGGGATCCGCACGTCGATCTACAGGGGCCGTCGGATGTTCGCATTCTTCGTTTTTCAGCTGGCCCTCCTGAACAGGCATTCTCGTCGAACATCACGGAGGTGTCTGACCCGCGAAAAATTGATCTGACGTAGTTGTCTGGGGAGAGGATTCTGGGATCATATCAGAACTTCAAGTATAAGAGGGAGCCTTGTGAAAGTCGTTTCAATTCTCCATATCCACATCAAACATTCAATCAACTCTCTATCAACCAAGTAGTTTCTTCCTCATTTTACAACTTTGACACAGCAATCATGGTTCAGATTCCCTCTTCTCTCGCTATCGTCTTTGCTCTCGGTGCCGTATCTGGCGTCAGAGCTGGCCCTATTGGCATCAGAGATTGCATTGGCCCTGCTGTCAACCAAGCTACTCTTGACCTCGTTGAGGAGTTTGAGGGCTTCCGAGCAGAAGTTTGTAAGTGGCACCGCAGAGAATAACTGCAATCCATTGTTCTAACTGTTACCAAAGATACCGATCCTACCGGAAACCCTACTGTGGGATATGGGCATCTTTGCAAGCAGTCTGGCTGCTCCGATGTTCCTTACCCCATTCCTCTGTCTGAGGCAGATGGACAGAAGCTTCTCCAGGATGACATCAAGGTACAAAAATTCAACAAGATTATCAACGCACATGTGCTAACACGGTCATCCAGGTTGCTCAGCAGTGCATCACACTTGATACCACTTCCGAGGTTGTTCTGAACGCGAACCAGTACGGCGCGCTCGTCAGCTGGGCCTTCAACGTCGGTTGCGGTGCTGCCGGGGACTCTACCCTCATCAGCCGCCTCAACGGTGGAGAAGACCCCAACACAGTTGCGAGCGAGGAATTGCCCAAGTGGGACAAGGGCAATGGCGAGACCATTCCGGGTCTTACCCGACGTCGAGCTGCCGAGGTTGAGTTATTCAAGACGGCCACTGACGTTGGTGCTCTGCCTGTGAGCTGCTAAATTGAAAACTACGGTGTTTTGGAACAGGGTGGAGTGACGGAAGGGTTGCCTTTCGTAGGCAAAGGTTATGATTTTCAATGTTGATATTCTTAGCTGGGAGTGAAAGAAAGAGGTGAATTCGAGACGATCAGCCGGCTGTTGTGTGGTAGATCCGAAATAGCCAATATTCAGATGAATATATCCGTTCTCGGGTGGCCGCGGGTCCCGTTATACTTACCTCATCCCATGTCGATGTCGAATGCGAGGGAACCTATCATGGGGCGAGAGTCCCGCCACCCATCCTCCCTGATCACCGACTTCCACCGGAGCGAGAGGCTCCGCCAGGGCGAAAAGAAACAGGTTCTACGACGATACAAGTGATAAATGTTAGTTAGGTAGAGAGTTACGGGTCCCAATTGAAGGACTTCTAGCAACCTGTTGACGAATCAGGGCTCTCAGCGCCGACTTCATCTAAGGAGCCCGATTGCCGCGTGAGAATCAGGATGAACCCCCCGGATGTTGCATGGTTCCAGATCCTTGTCCATACTTTCTCTGAGACCTTTTTTTCTTCCTTCTGTGACTCTTGTCAGCACCATGTCGCCTTAAGAGTACAAGCGCCAATCCTTCGTCTGCATTGAAGATGCTTTGTCATTACAAAGTCGCCGAGTCCCACGGTCCTCAGCTCGGGATGAAACATTACCACTCCAGTTAGATTGCCTAGATGAAATCCTCTGCGGGTGGATGTACCACTGAAGCTGTCAAGGGATAAATGCTCCAGGCTATGATTATAAGTCTGCTTAATTCCCCAACTTTTGTCTTTGTCTCGCACCTCACTTGGTATCCACTAACCAATAACTCTTCCACAAATGTATTGCAAGATGAAGTTACTCGTTACTCTCTCTGCCCTTTTACCTCTCGCTACGGCTGCCGACTGGGGCCAGTCATGCAAAGACGAAGTCCTCGACCCGGCCACAAACATCATCACTGCGTCTTGTAACTCTGGCGATGGCAAGGGCACATTTGTAGATGCAGAGCTTGATCTTGATGAGTGTCTTGGCTACGCCGACGGCAAGATTTCCGTACGTACTTCACCCTCTGTCATGTTCTACCCTATCGGAACTAACAGCCACGGAATGTAGTGGAAGAAGGACGGCAACTTTGGCGAGCACTGCAAAGACTGCACCGAGTACCGGCTTCCAGACGAGGTTTGGGGAGGTCTCGGCGCTACGAGACCGTGGCTTGAGTGCACATGCGAGGGTGCCTCAGAGCCTGTCAAGTACAATCTTGGTAAGTGAACACTACCTCACAACAAGAAACCCTCAACTCATCGATTCTCTAGATATTACACTTATTACAAATGTGTACGGTGAACTGGTCTGCACGCGTTAGCATGGAAATTCACATATCATCGATCATACAGCTCAAGATGTTCACTGTATATATTACGCAACAATTTGATTGGGTTTATCCATCGCTATGCAAGATATCACGTCATCATAACCAAGCATCAAGCTTTGACCTGTCAAGATGGCGAAAGGCCTTGAACGCACGGCATAGCTATGAGCAATGCTGCTATCTGCGCTTCGTTCTCTTTTACGATGATTTCTTGACTGGGCAAGGTCAATGAGCCTCCGATGCGATCATGGCTTTACACGTATCGCAGATATTCGTTGAGTAACCACTTGGGGCAATCCGGCGCATCAGAACGCGCTTCCAGCTGAATGCGCCGCGTCATCCTAATCGAGAATAAGCTTCTTTGACCATCATGATAACTCCTCTTGGAAAGGACCAAAGAACACAGTTTCATAGATCAGCACCCTCTCAACAAACTCAATGCTGCATGGCAACGCAACCTCTTTAAGCACATCATTAGTACAAAAGAAACCTTAACTGGCAACATGGATCTTACAACTAAAAAGCCACTTTTCCTCTTCTTGTGGGAGGGGAAAAGGGCTGTCCTTCTTCTTTAAATCCTTACCATCAATGTCAACTTTTTATCGACACTTCCAATTTCAGCTCCTTCATCCGCAGACTTCGCCTTGCTGGACCCGTTAATTTACCGTACAGAACATAGATTTGCCGTTTAAGGGCTTTCGTCGCCATTTGCTACTCAACGATACTCCACGGTTAGCCTCCCCGTCCCTCCTTACGCGACCAATCTCATTTTCAAGATTTAACATCAACAGGCGTGGTGTTTCATTGACAAGGCTTCAGCTTGGAAGTGTCACTTACAATTGATCTGTACATCAAGATCTCTCACTCTTGACGTTTAAACGCTCAGTTCATCAACCTTTACCCAACATTCCAGAGTTGAATCTTCAATCACCATCCACCATGCGTCTCACGCATTGGCTCCTCTGCATCCTCACAGTCGCACCGCTTGCTGTCTTCGCCGGTTGCTTCCACAAAGGTGAAAAGTGGGACTCTGAAAGGATTGACCTCAGGCATCAGGCGCTCAGAGGAATTGCTAGTCAATGCGAAGCCTGGGGTAACCGCGACTGGAAGCAGCAGGAAGCTAAGTCTGCCTGCTTCAACATCGGCCGGAACACACGCGTCAACTTGCGCCTCACCAGAACCGGCATGGACGCTTTCGTCTCTCAAGCCATGTGCAGGAGCGAACTCAGTCAGTGGGTGACAGACTGCCGCCGTGGTGGCAGATCCCATCGCGGATCTCTATACTTTGAATCCAAGTAAGTCAAGAAATTGTTGCATGTGTAGCCACGGTGCATTACTAACTGCTTGTTCTCCAGGGCTGATTGCAACAAGGGTTGGTGTCCCAGGTAAATCGTGCAGGGAGACAAACCACACACATCAGCATACTACAGTGAAGAGCACAACATTACACGTGCTACTTATTTATCTAAGTCGCACCGACTGGAGATAAGGGACGAAGGAATCCAGAGTGTTACTAGACTGTGTGGTTAGGCTCAACAAACATGGCTAACGGCCAAGCCTCTCGCGGATCTTATCTGATAATCAGATAAAAGAATTAGCTGATCATGCCTCCACCATGCCCAATCATATTTCTGCACCCCACTACCCTTCTTTCTCCCTTGTTCCCTTGTTAAACCCAAGGTTTGACCTCTGGTTCCGCCGCTGTAGATCTCTTGAGCCTCGTGCAGTTGTTTGGTGTGGATGTGGGGCTTCGCCTTCATATGATGTCTTTTAGCTTGGGTATCTAGTTTCACGCGACAAAGACTGGGAAACACGGCGAGTACTTTTACCATAAAATTCACTATGAAGTTCAAAAGGGGGGAAACCAAGGCTCGGTTTGGCGCCTGTAAATTGACCATTGTGGCAATAACGTTCAAGCGACAGCTGCTTTTTAGCCCAAACCCGGCCCCTGCCGGGGATTGACCGAATCTCCGGTCCGGCTCCGTCCCGGCTCCGCTCCCACCGGAACCAAGAATGGGGCGTTCAACAATGGCTGCAAACCTGTTGGTTCATCCCTCAAACGAATATCGATTCGACAGGACAAATCTTGTCGTGACTCGCGTCACGGCAACTGACTAAGCTACCCAATTCATGCGCTGAGATGGGAGGCGATTTTCGCGTGGTATAGGGTAGGCTGTCCGCTGGTCGTAAGGACTCTGGAATGCCATGAATGGTGGTTTAGTTGAAGCTACGTGATCGCCTTGATAGGTAGTGATTGAGATTGTACTGGGGAGCTGTGGCAAATGTCGAAGCTGCGAGTAAAACGAACACTCCATGAACGGGACTTAAGGTGTCAGCTAAATTGTTCATGCTGGAGTTCTCCCCATTCACCATACTAGAATATTTGTGCCCAAAGGACGCAATGGACGGTCTGGGTAATTATACCAAGCTCATTTAATTTCTTCCTCTCAACTTCTACAATAGCAAATCCATCAAACATATACTCTGGCTACCAACATAGGGACAATTGGGTCGCGTGCGCGTTGAGCAAGGCGTCGGTGATCAAGCCAGGATCAGGAGGGAGATGAGTTTATCCGACAAGCTGATCAATGCCGTAGCCAAGAAATTTCGTCGGCCAGCTTTCAACTCTCTCTCCGACGTGTCAATCCAACCCACACCTGTCTCTCAAACGCGCCGAAGAAGGCCCAATCGATGGCTCTCTTTGTTTTGATCGAATTTCCCTTTGTCAGCGACCGCAATGCAATGCCCAGACCACGTTCCATCGACAATTGTGGACCTGGGACGGAACAAGCCGACGAGGCTGTCGCTCAATTACCGGCATAATGTTGCAGTTGACTTGCCCACCGGAACCTAATTTATTGGGTGACGGGTGATATGCATGCCTGTTATCAATGTTACAGAGACACAGAGACCCGTTGAGGCGGGATCGAAGCGATAACTCAAAGTCGGGACGAACGGAAACGCGAGCGGCAATGGCGGTTATGCAACTCGCCTGCAGAAGCCCTCGATCCCAGGTAGGGCGGGCGCTCGTTAACGCATCGTGACCGGGATCTACAGTCACTCGCAGGCTGCTCTGAGCAGAAGGGACAGCATGAAAATAGATCGTGGAGCTCGTCTCGTCACCGCTGAGAAGACCGACACTAACAGAGAGACCGAAGTCGGTGAGTTTCGAAGGTGGGATTATCCTTGCATCGCGCGTGATGTTTTGGCTTCACCATCGTCAGGTCCGCAGCTCCACGTGGAGATGGACTCGGGGAGTTGGGAATAAGCTCCCTCCAACTCGGGCGGCTGAGAAACCTCGTCCGTGGCCTTGGATCAGACAAACAAACAAAACAGGAGCAAACGTTCCGGGCGATACATGATTGAAACGTTTTGCAGGGACAAGAAAGTGACGAGTCCCTTGCCTTGTCGGGAGCGTGATATCACGACTTGGCAATCCCGCGTCGCAGACTCACCGCGGGCTGGCAATGTTGATCGCTTGGGACCTTCCCCATCAAATTCCCCTGGAATCCCACGCGCCCCTGACGTGAGCGCCTGCGATTGGACTCTGGCAGGTGCACGTGACGCAAAATGAAATTCCCGGCAGCCCAGGTGACCTCTTTTTTGCGTCCCCACTCACCGCCCGGCCGAGTCCCGACTGGGCGATGCGAGTTGGGAAATCCCATTGCCAAGTGCCAGTGAGAGCGACCCCGAAGAAAGAAGCATTCGCTTCGGCTTCAGCCTCGTTCCTGTCACGGGGACACTATCCTCCTTCTTGTCTGTGGCTTTTGTCCCTGCTCCCTCGCGGGACGTCATTGACAACGACTCCAACCACGACACTCCTAACCCTCGTCGTGCCATCCCTCCATGTCCGAAGACGACGCCGACGCTGTGCTCGGCCCCGACGGCCAAGCACCCACCAGAGTTGATCGCGATCGAAGGGCGCCGCGTTTTAGCTGGACGCCCGCCTACGAAGCCACCTTCTTCCGAAGCCTCTGCGAGAGCGTCCAGCTCGGCCTCCGCGAGAACTCGTCCTTCAAGGCCGAGGCCTGGGAGCGCGCTGCCCAGGCCTTGCAGGAGAGTCACGGCGCCTATCCGGCTAAGAGCCATCTGATCAACAAGAGTGACAATGCGAGGAAGCGTTTCCGATTATGGCGGGGCCTTAGAGAGGACCCCGAGTTCCTCTACAACCCAGTTACGAGGACGGTGACGGCGACGGAGGAGGCATGGATTTCACACATCGAGGTAAACATTCCTTTTCACCATGGCGAGCGAGGCTGCCATCACGCAAGTACCGAGGCACACCGCCTCGGTCAACAATACATATAACACCATGAACCATGGTCGCGGCACGGCAGATAACATTGCTAACACGCATCAGAGGGAGCCTCTGTCGAGAGCTCTGCGCGGCCGACCCTTTGATCACGAGGATTATATGGAGATCCTCTATCCAGATGTTATCGGCTCTGGCGGCGCTCCCAAACGTATCATGAAACCTCGAAGACGAACAGACGGCCCTATCGCCGAAGACCCCGAGATGCCCGGCACGGGGATTTTAAACCTCCAGAGCGAACCACCTCCCCGCCCTCCCGGTTTAGAGAGTCCCAACTCTCGGCCTGTTTTGACCCAGACCCCGACCACTTCCTCGACGGGATCGGCAACCCAGCAACGGCCGACGTCTACTACTATCCCTCCGCGGGCGCCCACTGCTAACGCTAGCGCGCTTACTCCCCCAGATGAGACCATCACCCAGAGTCGCAAGCGCCAACTGCCCACTACGAGCACGCCGGTTGTCTTCGAATCTACACCACCTGCCTCGACTATGCCATCGGGTCAGGCAGCTCCCGAGTCTCCCGGCAAGCGACGCCGAACCTCCTCCAACGACGGCTCACGTGCCCTTACGTCGGCTGTGCTTAACTCATCTATGCTGCCTCTGAATGTTCGCGACGGGCCCAGCGTCGCCTCCCCGTCGCAGACCGATAGCCAGCTCCTGTCTAATGCGCCCGCCATTGAGGAGCTCGTCGAAGCGGTACGATCGAGAAGCAACCTGCGCTGGCAAGAAGAGGCACTTGATGTTTTCTTCCGTGACTTTGCCGACGAAGACCTTGATTTGCAGGTCAAGATATCCGAGAGTGTGCTCATTAATGAGTGCAAGGCCATGGTATTCTGCAAGATGCCTGGCCGCGTGCGTCAACACTGGGTCAGGCGATTTAGAGAATCGGCTTACAGACAGTGATTTGATCTCACCACCTATAACAAACAGATGACGGCGAGGAGGACGAAGTGATGGCCATGACGATTTCAGCAACAACGAGAAAAACACACAAAATTAACAACATGAAGCGACATTTAAACACCCGAATCATCTCAGGGCGAAGGGAGGGGGGTTTTCCAAGAGTATGGTCTGGCGCGTTTTTTTGGGCCGTGTTGAAGATACCAAGGGTTACGGATATGAAGCGGCATGGCGTTTGGTAAAAAATTTCGCGAACTCATCCTTATAAGTTATCATTTATTTTTCATCCGTTTCGGGGTTGCATTTAGCGATAGCGAGGATTACTGGGCTGGGATATGGGAACTGGGAGGGAAGCTATATAAGTCATGGCGGGCAAGGCATGGAGCAGTTGACGGGTGATGAAGTCGTTTGCGATGTTGCATCTTGTTGGCGGAACTGATACCTAATACATCTAATTCTCATCTCTGAAATTACAATGCATTCCAATTGAAGACCCTTGTCTGAGGACAAGCCTTAATGTTGAGCGAGATGGCCAGGAGTGTCCAAGCCACTTGAAGCCCAAGGTTCATGTGTTCTACTCAGCCTGTTCTTATCAAAAGGTAACTGCCGAACTCTATTCTGGACTTATCAGCTCAGGTGGTGATAACTTATTGAAAAGTAACTGGTTTACTTGGAGGTCATGTTTATTACATGTCCAGCGGCCTTGTCTCCATGTTGCCATTGACCAAAATTGGTTCTCAGTAGGCTTGCTCTAAGGCAATTTTGTAGTCTAACATGCTCTATGATACAGCCTTATCAACAGTACTCGGATTTCTTGCCCTTGAGGGTCTCGGTTGTTGGCTCACGGTGAAAGCAAGCGCCACTTGCTTCGTCCATACCAGGGTAACGTCAAGGACGCCAGTGCCAAGCTGAACAAGAAGTTAGAAGAAGGTAATAAGCATATCTGAGCTTCTCCGTCCACCGCCGGAGAAATAAGCCACAACTAGTCGTGGCAAGGCCCTAGGCGTGTTGAGGCTGGGCGGTCACCTACCCGCAATTGGCAGTGTTTCTGCTTTTGGATTGCATGGCGTGGCCTAGCCCCCTTGCCGTATCAGGAGCCGGCCAGGCTTCTTATTTATGGGATGGTTGAACGGGCTCTTGACTCGAATACATGCGGATGTACGACCAGCCTCATAACCTCAGCAGACTCGTCAAGCTTGGGGAAACCTATTCTTCGCTCGAGTCTCGGGTTTCACCAAGAGTTAGCCCTAGAACTTTGCATTCGTTTGTTTGGAGAGCCTGGATGTGATACATCACAATGACCAGGCTGAGGCTAGGGGTCTTGGCTCAGGTGGTTTACTTTGCGGCTGAATATGGCTGAACACCAGAGTCAAGCCGCAAACATGAGGCCAGCCTGATACAGGTACTGGAGTGGGCAGATACAAAAGCGAGGCTCTGAGCCCCCCGTTACTGGCTCTCTGATCATAGCAAGAAAATATCTTTCATCTGACCAACAGCCGAAAACACAACGACATCTACAATGGGCTGGAGATCTGGTCTTGCTATCTCCACGATAGCAGCAGCACTGGTCACCACCATCAACGTGGTATTTCTCATCGTCGCTTTTCCGAGGCTTGACAGGCCAGATGGTGGCAGCGAAGGCGCAATATTCGATGGGAGCTGCAAAACCGCCAAAAAGATGAGCCTTTGGCTGCACCTTGCCATCAACGTTCTGGGCACCGTGCTGCTGGGAGCGAGCAATTACACGCAGCAAGTGTTAACAGCACCTACCAGGGAAGAGATTGATATCGCGCATAGCAAGAGACAGTGGATGGATATTGGTGTCATGTCACTTCATAATCTGAGAAAAATATCGGGGACGAGAGTCATTGGATGGACACTGCTGGCTTTGAGTTCCCTTCCAATTCATATGTTGTACGAGCGGGGACCTGTGAAGTTGTGAGCAAATATCTGACACTTTGCTAGGTACAACTCGTCCATCTCTTTCGAGACTGGCGTTAACGTATATTCGGTGTACGCAGCCAAATGGGAACACCTCAACGACCCAGACCACGTATTCTACGACGATGATCTACAGGATTTAAAGAAGTCCCTGAACAATCTGGAAAGATTGAGCAATCGGGAGTGCATTGCTACCTATGGCAACAAGCTTCTCTCGGACAGGGCGGATGTGATTCTTATCCTAGACCCCCAGCTCTCGGACAGGTTCAACAATTTTACTCTAGTGAAATCTACAGCCAGCCCGATGGCTGGACAGGACGATCCCACAAGAGCCCCATATGACTGGATCTGCGTCGGTGCTAGTCTCAGGGATGATCCTTGCGTTCCGTCTTCCGTTCTTTCACTTTCAGATAATTGGGTCATACCTATATATAGCTGGTCCCCGGGAGAGGGGGGCAGCGACATGCGAGTTCAATACTGTCTCAGCAAGCGGACCAAAGAGCACTGCAGACTCATATTGAGCATCCCTATTCTATCCATAGTGATTGGGTGCAATGCGTTCAAGCTTTTGGGGTTATTTATAACTTGGCGATGCCTCGAGAAACGACCTCTTCTGACTCTTGGAGGTATGAGACTGGTTCAAACCTACTGGAAGACTAGACGATGCTAATGCCTCATAAGATGTTATTGCTTCGTTTCTTGATAGGACTGACCCAACGACCAAGGGCATGTGTTTGTTGTCAAAAGCCTCGGGATCGCGTTTGTCCTGGCAAACTGGCCATCGTCGTTGGGCGCCAACTAAACGATTTTGGGCATCGTCGATTTCATGGAGAAGATACCTATTTACGTTAATCCTGTGCGTGCTGAAATATTGTGCTACATTCCTGGGTATTGCTGTTGGATCATGCTAACGCTGTGCTAGTTGCCTTACTACAATCGGGGTTGCATCCTTCCTCCTGAAGATGGGCGTCGACAACATCTCCTTTCCTGAAACACCAAGTCTCACTGACCTTTGGGATAGAGGCTTCGGGCAAGTGAATGTGGATTCTCTGATAAACTTTTTTGTCCCTTCAACTATTGGACAGGTTCTTCTTTCCAATTTGCCGCAGCTAATTGTATCTCTCCTCTATGCCGCTCTTAATGGCATGTGGACGGCCATGTTAGTTGGGGACGAGTGGAACAGCTATGGCTTGAAGGGAAAAGGTCTTCGTACGACGTACCCAACTGGCCAGCAACGAAAAACGTTTTGGCTATCGCTTCCGCTAGTAAGTACCGCCACTTCAACAAGAAAACATATTAATTTGGATTGATAGAGATATGGTATACCGCTCATAGTAGGGTCTGCAACACTTCATTGGCTGATCTCACAGTCGATATTTTTTGTACGACTCGTGACTTACCGCGATGAAAAATTACGGGATTCAGATGGCCTTATCACATGCGGCTACTCATGCATGGCCATAATCTTCTCTATTGCATTAGGCTCGCTGATCCTCTTGACTACTGTCTGTGGGAGCCTTAGGCGGATGGAAACGGCCATTCCCGGGGTTGGAACGTGCTCAGCGGTGGTGAGCGCTGCCTGTCATCGGCCGGAGGTGGACGAATATGCATCCTGGGGAAGAGTGAAATGGGGTGTTGTGTCTGGCGCTGGGAATGAATGGGCCCAAAGGAAGCATTGCTGTGTCACCACTTGGAGAGTGACACCCCCAGAGGCCGGGGAATGGTACCAATGAGAGACTCGGAGGATGGAATTTTATAGATGGAATCCATTAGCTTAGACGATTGCTGCATATCGGCATTGCGGTCTGGAAACAAGACTAGAGTAGACGAAACACTTCACCTGCCTGCATCAAAGGCCCTTCCAACCGACTTGCGTATCTTTTGGCTCAGCAAATGGAACCTCTCCTCGCCCTGTAGCCTACCCACTCGGTTCTCGACAGCGGGCTGTTGGACTTTAGTAGGCTATTTGGTACACCGATAACCCAAGAATGCTCAGTGGCGTCACTGGATTGGTCTTTTATTGCAATGGGATCAGAAAACTATTTGCCAAGTGGCTTGAATCGTTTGGCATATGGACATGACAGCTCCGTACGAGTGGATGATTCATTCCACTGCTGCCTTATTAAGCATGAGATGGCGTCCCTGGAAGTGTTATGACCACCGCAATTTTATGTGATTTACTGTACTGCCAACATCTGCTCAGAGGAATGCCCAACATCGTACGTTACGGGAACTGCGAGGAGATAATAGCCGAAAGTTGACTCAAATCAGTGCCAAGAGCCATTGTTCATGTGAAACATAAGGACCAACCGTTCGGGACGCACGCCGTTGGGGTTAGGATGAGACAACGCAATCTCATAACCCTTAATTGGGGAGGTTACATTGCCATCTTCAACCTTGGCCCAATGGCCGTATTGCAGGAAGACGTGGTAGTTCATTACGCAGCATTTTGCCTGAAGGGGATATTCTCAACTGCCGGACCAAATAAGGTTTGAAATGACCTCGGGATGGGACCACAATGTTAAATAAGGTTATGCTGGCCATGACACGTCCGTGGGCATTGGCGTTGCGCTAGCTTCCAACGGTTGGCCGCAACGCGACATCTTTCCCAGATGGAATAATCTTCATTCCAGCAGATGTGGCTTCGGATTGTCTTGTAGCGCAAGATTGGCGAAAAGCAACTTGAACGTGTCACATTAAATTCTTCGGGTTCCGGATTCCATGCCCAACCTCGTGCTACCAACGATATCGTCACAGTTCGTACATCTGGCCACGGAAATACTCCCGATGCCGGGCGTTCCGACGAGTATAAAGACAGGGTCAAACGCTCCCTTGACCCATCCTGTGTTTCCTCAATTCACATCACACTCGCTTCAAGCTTGTTGCAAACAAATATGAAGACGGTTCTTTTTGGCTTAATCTCGCTGTTTGCCGTCGTGCAAGGATGCCTTCTTCCTCATGAACATGCCCGAGATGCTTCCATTTTTCGACGACAGTCCCAGGAAGAGATAGAGCAGTACGCCACCGAGGACTACTTTGCCTTCATCAAGAACAGTTCTATACCTGTCGCATCCAACAAAACTGATCGCTTTTGCGGCGGTAGTGTCGCGCCTCGTGGCCTCGGCTCGCAACGCCCCAGTACTACCATCTCGGAAGCCCTCAATGTGGTCGAAATCAGGTCTGCTGTCAAGGGCCTCGTTGAAGAGTTTGACATCGAGATTTTCGAGCTTCCGGAGAAGACGCACGATGGTGCAACCATGTTTGGCGCCAAAGTCGGCAATGGCCGCAGCAACGACGCGTACCATGCCTATTTGACAGCTGGAACTCATGCACGGGAGCGCAGTGCACCTGATGGGCTGATATACTTCGTCTCCGATCTCCTTTGGGCTGAGAGAGAGGGGACTGGTCTGGTCTACGGCGGTCGAAAGTACACCAACTCGGATGTCAACAAGGCCCTTTCGGCTGGTCTGGTATTCATGCCACTCGTCAATCCAGATGGTGTCCTCTTCGACCACAACACCAATCTCTGCTGGCGGAAGAACCGGAACCCAGATGGCCCAGTCGATCTCAACCGAAACTATGACTTCTTGTGGAACTATACACAGTACTTTGCTCCCGGGATTGAGGCAGCTTCAAATGACCCTGATGCAGCAAACTACTATGGCACGGGTCCATTTTCTGAGCCCGAGACACGCAACGTGAGACGTGTCCTTGATATGTTCAAGATAAGCTGGTTCATGGACATCCACACGTTCGCCGACGTTGTCCTCTATCCCTGGGGCGACGACGAGAATCAAGTCTCGGATCCCGAACAAGCCTTCTGGAACCCAGAATATGATGGGAAACGGGGCCACGTCCCAGACGAGAAAAACTTCAACTACAGTAGCTACATTAACCAATCCGACTGGGATGTCAGCAAAAGCGCAAGCCAGAGAATGGCAAAGGCGATGCAAGCGGGCAATGGAGGTCGCGAGGTTCAGTCAGTGCAGAATGCTCTCTTTTATCCGACCTCTGGAACGTGCAGCGACTATGCTTATAGTCGGGCTTTGCTGGACCCATCACTGACAAAGGTTCATGCTTTTGGTGTTGAGATTGGCGTTAGAAATGAGGCCATGGGAAATATTTCTTGCCCTTTCTATCCCAATGTCACTTCGTTCAACCAGAACATTCGGTCGATGGGAGCTGGATTGATGGAGTTTCTACTGGTAGCTGCGGAGGATATAGACGGCGTTAGTGCTTAATGTGCATGTACGGACCTGGATTTGTCAAGTTTGAGAGGCCGAGTCTTCTGTATGGAGCTGAAGACATCTTTTTCCCGATCTAGATTTTCGAATTGATTGTATCTTTAGACCGTAGATATTTGCTTCTATAAATGCCACTTATGAAGTGTATGACACAAGCCTAGAAAATGGCTACAGCTCCTGGAGGACTGGCCACACCACCAGGTACATCCAACGGGACGCTCACAAACATGAAAGTCCATCTGGCCTCTTCTCTACATGTCTCGGCCAACCGCTCCAAGTCAAAGCTCTCTCCGATCGGCATGCCCCATCCGCTCAAGAAAATCTCGTGCATTCGTTTGCCAGCTGGCCGAGGGCTGGGCCATACTTCGTAGGCCACAGTGTCACTTGCCACAGCTGCAAAGGCGTTGTCCCAGTGCCAGCGGACTGCCTCCTGACTTGCATCGACCCCACACGAAGACCGGATGGGCCGGTGTGCGAGCGAGTCCTGTGCTTCTTTTGACAGGGCCCGAAAGGCTTTGGTCCAGCCTGTGCGGATGAGAAGGATGTCGCCAGAGCGGAACTGGACATTTTGCGCCGCCGCGACAGCTAGAAGCTCTGATAGAGGGATTGCATGTTTTGAAAATGGATCGATGGTCATGTTGTTCTCCTGGGCCCACGAGAACCAGTCGAGGAGAACCCCACGACCAGTTATCGTCTTGGCAGCAATGTCTGGAGTATGTAAGTTTTAGGAACTGATGCAAGGCTTGGTTTCATGCCTACTCTGAATACCTAATTTGGTGTTCGCCTTGGGACCCGAGATATCTTCCTGTGTTATACCATTGTAATACTGGAGTGTCTCTTGATACGGGTAATGTCGAGGTCCATCCCAATGACTTGACCCTTGCGTGTTGATACCTAGCTAGAGCCCATGCCAGTCAGTATGGGCTATGCAAGTTGATGATTCGATGGCTAACCTCATCATCATTGGCATGTCCCTTGGTGATTATCCGATGGGTGCATGCTTTCCGCACAGGGTTCATGGGTTGGCCAAAGGCGGTCAATGGAAGACTTTCTGGAGCATCAGCCACCACGGATCATAGCTGTTGGATGGATGCCTTACTTGAGCGGGATGGCCTTCCCCGTTACCACTTCTGAAGCGGCATTTCTAACAACTTCTGGCGTAAGTAAATTCAAGGACCCAAGCTCGTCGTTGTCGCCCCATAGACCCCATGCAGACGCGTTTGGGTCGCCGGGCCGCAGCGGCAACTCATCGAATCGCGGGCGATGAGGGAGGGTCGAAGATGGCGCCATGACTTGGTGTGCAATTGGGCAGGGGCTGATTGGATAAAATCCAGCGGTTAATAGGATCAACTCATCTTTGTACGAAAGAGCGTCGGGTTTCTCATTGAGCTTGAGGTTTAAAGTCGACGTCGCGGGTGTTGGGTAGCTCGGCATCTTCGGCATGTTGTCTCGATGATCTCGGTATCTAATGGCACAACATCCACCAGCGCGAACAATGGTACGATGAGTTTTTCAGTAACTACGCGCGGCAACGTGATAAATTGCGCTTCTTTTTGATGAGGAGCGCAGCTATGACTTCGTAAATTCCTTATTGTTATCATACATATCACCCCGGCATTGAACTCCATGCAGATGGACACCATCCTTGTCCCGAGAGAGACATCATGTCTGATCGTGGAAAGTTGTCAGCCATCCCCCAAGAGAAGGCATCTGGATGAAAACCAGCACCTGTGTCAAGACTTGCGCGGCCGAGCTCATCTCCCCACGCGAAGCCACTCGAAAACAACGACGACGAAAAGTCATCACCCGTGAACATGGTGTTGGTCTGCTGTGGAGGAACAAGGCTATCACGGGCCAAAGGCTGATGAACAGTTGTAGCGTCTAGTTCTTGTCCCTGACCAATTGTCTCATCCGACATCCTGTCTTCATGTGCTATCGTAGTCTGGGTCTGCCTGCTAGCACCAATACCCGAATCTGGGTAATCAGGCGGTCGGAGTGGTTGCTCAAGGCCAGCGTTCAATAAGCGTCGAATGGTGTCTAGGCTTCGACCACTGCCGGGTGTATGAGTTGCTTCATCCTGAAGAACTCTGACAGCATTTGCGAGTCTTGCTGCTGCTTCATCTCTGTCTACCTGACTTGTCGCTGTCTTCAACATCTGAGCCTCTACCGTTGCGGCGGTGAATATGCAGTAGCTGATTTGGTATGTCATCAATCGATGGGGGAAAGTCTGGGAGTATAGGCGATGAATGGCGTGTATGTTCTTGGAGTGCGTGATGCAGACCCTTGTGCTTTGAGCTCTGAGGGATGGGTCACGGGAGCTGAGGTACGGTCGGCGGAGGAGAATGTGCAATGCATGATACAAAAGACTGCAACTGTTAGCACGGCGTCAATGTTTGAGACCCACGAGAGGTTATACTTGAGTGATACAATATGAGGTGGAGGGCTCCTTTCAAGACTGGCTGTATCATCGATCTTCAAGGACTGGGGCATCTCTTCATACCAGGCGCGGAATCTCGTGTCAAGGCTGCCAATTTGTGTGGCAAAGTTATCAGTGCTTGGAGTACTCGAGAAGAGAAGCATCATCTCTGTCGTCAACTCGTGGAGTTGGCAGAATGCACAGAACGTTGTACTGTTGAGTGACGGCGTTGGTGTGTAAGCATCGCCAACCTCCACGGCGTGAATCGGATTCCAGCTTCGGGTGTCGTCAAATTTGTCGAGGATTTCGGAACTCGGGTATGGGCGTCTTATTAGCGAAGGCGGGCGCCCCAAGGCAAGACTTAACGTCTTATCCCATATGTATGCCGAGTTGTATAACCGTTTCCTGGTCTCTGTCTCTGCTGGCGTCCATCGTTGCAACTCGGCCAGTCTGGGTGTATCTAGGTGAAGTCCGATGTCGATCATCATCCGAATCGCCATTCCGGTATATAGCCACCCTTCAGAGCTTTTGCCTGACGCGCACTGGCGCCCTCCAAGAATGAGAAGGCCCTGTATCGTCGGAATTGAGGGCTTGGTTGCAGCCAGCTCCTCCAATAAAAGCTCTTTAGCTCGTCTGACAAAGTCATCACCCTTCCCAACAGAGGGAAATGCCGGGTTTTGCTCCGAGAGGTGTCTCGCTGCAAGCCCGAATATGCACATCAGCAGAAAGTCAGAGCAGTACTGTCCGCCCAAGGCTAGATCCATGATGAGGCATGGACGATATACACAGTTGTGCAATGGGTGTAACCAAGTCCAGTATATGTCGAGAAGAGCCATGCCAACTCGAGTCTCAATGCCGGTTCCATTCATGAAGGGCTTTGCTTCAATTAGGGGGAGCCAAACAGAGTCCATCAAGGAATACTGAGACCGTAATGTCTCAACTTGAGAAGCTCTCTTGGCGTCGGAGACGGAACGGGCTTGAGCATCACTAGTACCGACGGTGTTTGCTCCGCTGGTCTCGTCTAGTGAGCCGGCATGGAAGCGACTTGTTGGGCCATTGTAGACAACAGCCCCATCCTCTCCAATACCCACTTGAAACCAGATCTCAGTTGCTGAAGAAGGATATGCAATATCAGTCGCTGGAGAGCTGGTGGTAACGGCGGGACTGGCTTCTGCAATTGAAGTTGCACACATCGACGTCCGGCGGGGAGACGACTGTGGTAGTTGAGAATCGCTTAGACCAGGGCGAGGGTTGTTTTGCAAAGACGCTTCTAGACGTCGGATACGAGCGTTTGCATGCCGAAGCCGTGACTCGGCCGAGTCTTGAGAAGGCCATACACACTCCTCACCGGTACGTTGACAAGCTCTACACACGGGCTGATCTCCGCTGCACTTTACCTTGCGCGACTTGCAACTCGCACAGGCAAAGCCGTATCGCCGAGCTTTTCTGGCAACGTTTGTCGGACCTGAAGCCGAAGGAGTGGGGACTGCGGCATCTGGCGTCGGGGCATCGCGGCCTGAACTCGACGACATTGCTGTTGTTGCTGAAATATCGGAGTTTTGTGATTTGACTTTGAGGATGACTGACGATGGGATCCCTGCAGTTGTTCATTCTTCCTGCAAGGAAAGGTTGTGTCGACTGGCTGAGAAGATCCTGTTAGAAGACTTGTCGGAATGTTCGGCATCTTTTTTACATCCTTCAACAAGCCAATTTCCCCACACGTGACGTTGAAACGCGGGGAAGTTCGCGGGGAAAGGTATCTAGTGTTGGCCGAGGATGACGGGCACGTCATGCCAACATGAGTTCATAAGGCGGCATAAGTTGACATGGGAACAATAAAATATCTGATCATTAGGAATGGAGAATGAAAGGGGAATAGCTCGGGGGCATTCACTCTATGCGTTAATATTCAACACCATTAAGTCTCGGAAGATACAAGAAAATCTTGATAACATGAAAGAGTATCTATGGTTATGGGCAATCTTTTCCATTTAATCCTTTATCCTTTACCAAAACACGATATTCTAAAGCCACTCGGGACTGTCTGACCCCAATGGTTTTGGCATCACATCCCAGCCGATTTCACACCCCTCAATCGTAGCGCTGTGCTTGATGGCTGTCATATCTCCAAATCCTGTCTGCTTGGTTTCAAAATAGGCAGGAGGTACATCTTCAGGCTTTTCATAATCCTTGGCCTCAAACCCGCTCGTGCCAGGATACTGCCCCAGACTTCTCAAATACTTCATGATACCAGCCAACGACACATCCACACGCCACGAGCCGCCTTCGATGGCACGACGGTATACCGCGCTCATGACACCCACGGCAAGCATATATCCGCCAGCATGGTCTAGAGCTTGACAGGGCGTTGGGCGTGCGGCCTCACCCTTGCCAGCATGTTCGGCTTCTGAGACGTTCATCCCGGAGCAAGTCTGGACCAGAGAGTCGTAGCCTCTGCGACTAGACCACGGTCCATCTGGACCAAAGGCTGACATGTTTGCGATGATAATGCCTGGATTAGCTTGGATCAAGTCCTCTGGCGAGAGGCCATATGAAGCAAGGCTTCCGGGCCTGAAGCCTTGGATGAAGACATCACAACTCTTGACGAGGTCGAGTAGTTTCTCTTTATCTGCTGGGTCGTGAATGTCAAGCTGAACGGTTCGCTTTCCACGGCCAAAGTCCCGGTCCAGAGTTGGTAGATCTGGCAAGTTTGGCGACGTGACCCATATTACATCGGCTCCATGGGCTGCAAGAGTTTTGCCAGCAAGAGGAGCGGCAATGACCCGGCTTAGTTCGACAACGCGTAGGCCCTGAAGGCACTTTGTGTTTCCACTTGCCATTCTATCAGGAAGACCTCTTGGCCCAGCCCCCGAGATTTGCTTCAGACCAACCGGAAAGTTGCTGATAGCCCTTGACTGCGGGAGTCTATCCCATTGACGATATGACCTCAGTGCATAGATGGCCAACTTGCCCTCGACAGTTCCACAATTCTCAAGGTCGATACTTGCCCAATCAGCAGTCTTCTCAGATACTTGCTGACGAGTTGATCCAACCGGCAAGCCAAGTAATTCGAGTGTGCCATTAGCATGGTTTGGGAAGGAATCGTGGATTCGTACAAAGCCATCTGACGTTTTGTGCAGTCCACCAATCGGACCCCAAGGTGAAGGTGTGGGTTTTCCGGCTAGAGTGTACAGCCTCTCTGACTTGAACTCGACAGTGGCATGCTCGAGAGGTACGGTAACCGCAGGCACGGCGTTATGATTTCGTAGCGCGTGAATTTGAGCGGCAGTTAGTGCTGCCAAGGCGATGGAGCTTTGAGCCAGGATGCCGATCTTGTAGGATGAAGGAAGAGCCGGTCCCTCATTACCTGGTAGGTTGACGGATTCCAAGGCACTCTGAGGGAGCTTTAGGCCTGTCCAGACCTCTTGCACAATATCCCGAGAGGTGAATGTCTCTCTGTTGATGCTCTTGTTGCCTGTGGTGATCCCGTTGACTGAAGGCTTGTGTAATCCGTTTGCAATAGGTGTTTGGGAGTCAACATTTTTTGTTACCTGGCCATTGATGTTTGCGGCCCCGTTTGATTCCTTTGCTGCCGGAATGGTCACATCGAGGAGTGGCGCGTGTTGTTGAGTACCCAGAGTATCGCTCTCCCCGACACTCCCTTGAGCCCACGGCCGCCTGATAGTGCACTTCCAAGCCAGAGCGGGATCGAAGTACATGTTGGTCAAGATATCGTCGTCGGTCACCCGGAACAACTTCTTGATGGTTGCGTTGCCCAGAACATCTGCGGCCTTGACACGGTTGTACACCGTTACGTCGTCGAACATGACATCAAAGGTCATCTCGAAAGGACCAGAGTTCTTGGAACGAACAATTCGTGCGAGTTGGCTCAGGGGGGCCTCGCTGCTGGGCACTTTCTTAGTTGTCAGTGGAGTGAGACCTTCACTCTCCAACTCGTGTACTTTCTCGACTGACAACTCGGGGGCAGCCTTGGAGCTCGTTCCACTGGACTCGATGGTTTGGTAACGGATGGGAAAGAGAGTCACCTCCTCACCGGCATCGAGATCCACCAAGTGATACAAGCTGAACTTGAAGACAGCTCCCGCATCTTGCTCATGCGGTGAAAGAGGACTTGCAAAGTTTCCTGTCGTGGCCATCTGCCCCGGGTAGGCAAAGTGCAGAATCGAGGCCCGGACATTGTTGGCAATCGTGTGTGACAGTTCTGCTGTTGGTGCAACAACTTCACCCAATACTGCAATCTCGTGGGGTTGAGCCGTCTCTGGCTCCAGAGGTCCCATGACGCCATTTTTACCGTATACGTGGTATATCAAGCGGCACTGCTCTGACTGGTCCAGTTCTGGGAACAAGTTTTGCGAATACTTGCGTACACGCTCCAGGAAGTCGTCAATCTGGCTGATCAAGATGGGGTCTCTGATGCCACCGATAAAGATGGTTCGGAATCCCAAGTGAGTGACGCCCTCAAGCTTGATCTGGTATGGGCGCTCGATAAACTCGGCATGTGAGACACGGCAGGTTTTCTCCGTGATCTGCTCATATTTGGCATTGTCGAGATTGAGAACTCCACCGGGACCCGGTAGTCTGTCGGGTCGGGTCTTTTCGTAGAGAGTGTGAGCGGCAACTGACAGCGGTGTGCATCTCTCAGCCGGGGATAGAGGTGTAAGATCAAAAGAATCCTTCCTTAGGGTTGCAATCATGGAACGACCCTTGGGCACAGCGCAGATTCCACCGCACTCCATGATCTTGCCCATATGCCAGGCTACTCCAGGAAGAACACCTCGGAATATGGAGAAGGCGGCAAACGGGGCAGGATCATATGATCGCCCTCCAAGAATAATATCAGGGTCTTCTTTTAAAGCTTCGAGATATCTAAGTACTCAGCTATCAGTCATAGATCAACAGAAAATAAGTAGGCTTGAAGGGTTCAAAGAACTTACGGCTCGGCACCCATTTGAGCAACAACGTCTACAACTCCGTCCACAACATCTGGAAGCAGAGGCTCAACAGGCCCACAGGGACTCACACGTGAGTCAGCTATCCTCTGCTTGATGAAACCCTTGTCAATCCCTGCCTCAATAGTAGCAATATTGAAAGTGTAACCCTCTCGCTTCGTAATCTCAGTGACGATCTCCAGCATCTCTGCAACGTGCTTGTTACTCCCATCGCCACCCACAGATCCAATGATGACTTTGATCTTGTGGTGGAACGCAGCGGCGAGGATTGGCTCAAGATCACGGACATATGAGCCTCTGCCACACGTCATCTTGCCCATGCCCAACTTGTATGGGCCGCCGTCGGTGGAGCCGCTGTCCACGATGATGGCTGCGGGCCGATACTTGGAGATGCCATACCAGAAGTGGTCTGAGTTGTAGCCATAGCCAAGCATAGCGTTGGGCGTGAGGATGTTGAACTCTTGCGAGTCATGGTTGTTGATGGCCGCTGCTGGTGACATTGTTGCGGTAACCGTAGCCCAGATAAGGGACAAAATGCTTGAGTTCCCTCAGTCGAAATGTCCAAAGTCGAAGTGATTGGACATGAGTTGTTTATGTTGTTTGAAAATTGTTCATCTCCGCACTGCAAAATGTTGGCCAAGGATTGCGCCACCACATGCCGTTGGTGCTCGGCATCTTCTCGGCATCTCACTCGGCATCAATACCGACACCTCCTCACCTCAAGCCTCGAGAAACCTTGTCGCCAAGCTAGCAGCAGTCTAGTTGCCCCGTGGGGTCATCTATGTCTCTGCAACCCCAGAAAAGCTTTGGTCAGTTGTCACGATGGTCTGGTTGTCGACATTAAAAGGGGCCGGCCAAGACCAAATTGCCAGCTCAATCACCTTCAACGCACCGACGAAACACCCAAGACAGAATATTCGCCATGCAGAACATAGATCGCGCCGACTACCACAACAAGGAGGACGATACTTCGCACGTCGAGAACCAGGACTTGTCTGCCATGGATGTCGAGGGCAAGATCAAGGAGGATGAGGCTCAGTCCATCACCTGGTCTGAAGATGAGGAGAAACGAGCCGTTCGAAAGCTGGATTGGTGTTTGATTCCACTGTGAGTTTTCGCCGATTGCTATTGAATTACTCAAAGCTGATAAAGACTACTTTCCAGGCTCGGGTCGCTCTATCTGGTTTCGTATATCGATCGAGGCAACATTGGAAATGCATACACCGCTGGGATGGGCGAGGAATGGGGCATCACATCGGAGCAGTACTCCATGATCGTGACCATCTACTACATTGCCTACATCGCTTTTCACTGGGTAAGCATTCTTTGATAAAACCCGGTGGAGAAGTCACCTGCAACTCATGATGCTAATCTGGGGATGTGTAGCTTATTCTGGTCTGGAAGTTTGTTCCCCTTCGCCTGTGGACGGCGTTTATGGCTTTCGGCTGGGGATCTATGAGCATCTTGCAGGCGGCTACCCACAACTTTGCCGGCATCATGGCTCTTCGCTTTCTCATCGGCGTGTTTGAAGCTGGTTTCGTGCCTGCAGTGGCCCTTTACATGACCTTTTTCTACCACCGCCGTGAGATGGGCCTACGATATGGCCTTTTCATCTCTTTCTCGCCTTTGGCCAACTGCTTTGCTTCTGCTCTTGCATATGGCCTGGTCCACGCGAAAACTTCTATCCACAACTGGAAGTTGCTCTTTATCGTTGGTAAGTTGGCCAATGCGCTTTCGGCACGTGTAATTGTAGTTGCTAACGTTCGACCGCAGAGGGCATCCCGACTCTATTTCTCGCCATTATCGCATACTTCTACCTCCCCGCGTCTCCTCGAGAGTGCGTGTTTCTCGACGCCCGCCAGAACGACATTATTGGAGCACGTGCCGTCAAGGGCCGTGGCCAGGATCAAGAGCGCAAGCTCAACTTCAAGCAGGTGTTTGCGGCTTTCTACGACTACAAAAACTATCTCCAGGCCATCATCATCTTCTGCTTGAACACTGCCTTTGGCTCACTCCCGGCATATCTCCCCACCATCTTGACAGCCATGGGATACACGTCTCTCAGGGCTCAGGGATTGTCGGCATGTCCGTATCTCGCAGCATACGTCATGTGTGTTTTGACCAGTCTGTTTTCCGACCGAGTTCAGACGAGAGGCGTTTTCGTTATTCTGTTTAGCTGTGTTGGTGCAGCGGGCTACATCATCCTTGCTATTGTACACACTACCAGTGTCCGCTACTTTGCGACATTCCTGGTCTGTGCCGGAGTGTTTCCCGCAGTGGCCTTGACCTTTACTTGGGTTACAGACAATCAAGGATCATCATCAAAGCGCGGTGCTGGTCTGGCCATCTTCGGCATGATCGGGCAGTGCGGCCCCATCCTCGGCGCTAGGATTTTCCCTAAGTCTGCTCAGCCATATTACACTAAGGGCATGTGGATTTGCGCTGGAGTCCTTTTGTTGGCAGCTTTGGTTGCTAGCATTCTCAGTCTCAGCTTGAGGTGGCAGAACAAGAAGAGGGATGAAAAGCATGGGAAGAGTGACCTGGATCATATGCCAGAGGACATCGCTGATGTCGGAGATGCGCACCCCATGTATCGTTATGTTTTGTGAGTTGACATGGCTGGATACGGCCGTCTCATAAGGAGGGCACTCAAGGCTTGGCATGGCTTACGCCCATGAAGGTGATGGGCGAGGCTATCATGGACAGGCAGCAACAGTAGGCTTCTATTACAGCCCAAGGAGACTGGCAGCCCGGACAGGGGATACTCGAGGTAGCGAGACGAAGTACATAGTTTGTCTAGTAAATTACATTATGCCTCAAGGATAATTTCCATGGAACTGATATGGAGCTTTTCGTACATCTGCGGTGAAGTAATTATTAAATAGAATGACTTGGTTGAATCTAGTTCAACACTTCACGCCATGTTGCTACCAGGTACTGTGTTGCATGGTATCAAGCCGATTCAAAATACCATTTTATGTATTTTAAAGCGTTAATTTGCTGGATGTGTTACTCTCTGATATCTAGGGTGTAGGGAGAGACAAAAAAACGAATCTATTAATGGCAACATCGGATGATGTTGCGGAAGAAGCGTGTGTCAATCAAGACATATTCTCGATTCGCCGAGTCCTATAATTATCGAGCAACTGGTGTCTCGACCCATGTTGCACTGTAGTTGAGGGTTTAAACCATTTACTGCATACAGGATTGTACATTGGCAAGACTACAAGTCTTGGACGCCCCCAGAAGCCAGTTGCACCCGGTAAAAATGATCCCGTCCAGCGATATAAAACCAATCATCGACCCATTGCATGTTAACCGCAACATCGCCCTCAGCTACCTTGATGATACCCAAATGCCTTCCAGTGGAGTCAAACACAGTTACTCCACCAGTCACTCCGCCATATACCCGGCCATCACGGTCGACCTTGATCCCGTCCGGAAACCCAGAGTCAACGTAGGCAAAGACATCGCCCCCTTTTACCGGAATGCCGTTAGATTGGGAGAGACTAAACTCATAGATCGTTCGTCCGCCAGCTGGGTTGTCAGAGGTATTGCCGCGGTTGGTGACATACAGCTTGTCTTCCTCGAGATTCAAGGCGAGTCCGTTGGGGTTGGTGAAGGGACCCCCTCCAGCTCCAGTCACCATTCTTAGGTCGCTCGTCTTCATATCCCAGCGCCACACGCCATTCGCAAGCTCGGGCTCGAGGGTATCGTTGAAATTGTCAAAACCATAGTAACCATCTGTAAAGTAAGCCACTTTGTCGCGGGTAATCACCACGTCGTTGGGGCTATTAAACCGATGGCCGTAAAAGTTATTGAGAACAACCTCGGTCTCCAGAGTCAACGGGTTCATGCGTACGATGCCACCCGGTACGGTATAGTTGCCTTCCTGGGCCCAGTAAACACTTCCCTCATGGTAATATGCTCCGTTGGGGACTGTCAGCTGTGGTGAAGGGTAGACCTTCTCCGTTACCGGTTTGGTGTGGTTGAGGTTGACACGCCAGACCCAGGGCATTGCATCAGTCGAGAAGCCTTCCTTCGGAGGATGCAGCTCAGCGAAGAAGATGCAGTTGCATTCTGGAGAGTAAACCGTGCCGTCGTGTACCATGCGCTTGGCAAAAGACGGCCCGGGAGGAAATTCGAAGATTTGCTCAACCTTTTTGGCAATGTTGTGATCCTGCACGCCAAGGAGCTACAGAGGCGACACGATTAGTATACGTCTGAACAGCTGTACATAGGTGAAACTATTACTTGGTACATGCCCCTATTGAGCACTATAAAAGAAGCTGCCTTGAGTGCTTCAGTAGCAGTCTTGGCGCCCTCGTCCAAGTCGTCATCAAGCGTCTCGGTATCCCACCAGGTGGTGGTCACGTTGCGGTTAAAATTGTTCTCAGGAAACACATTTCGTAAACTTCCTCCAACATGAACAATTGATGGGCCTATCAGAGTTTGGGAGCTATCGTCCTTGCCGTTGGTGGTCAGCGCTGGTCGGGCTGTAGCCGGTATCCCGGCGCCGAGGAGGTATAACCAGTAAATGGGCTGTTTCAACGAAAAGAGCATCTTGGCGGTCGTTCAGCAGCGGCTCAAGAATTGTTTGCTCCTTGGCTGTCGTGATCTGAACGGGTGTGTTAAGAAAATGGTTCCGTCTCTGTAATCTTATATGCCTCCGTTAGCCGCTTCTGACGATGCCACCCCGAGCTCCCCATGGGGAAGCACTCAGCCATGACTCCACATGCTACAGAGCTCATGGAAGCTGTGAAAAGTGTGGCTGTCAACAAGGTCTATGCTTGTTAGTACGACTTGCTACTGGCACTGCAAGATAGTCGCGTCGGCATCTTCGGAATCTTCAGCAGGTAGGATACCGAGACCGAGAGCCCCGGAATTAGCACCGAGACTGCTTCAGGAATGGAATGGAACCAGCACCATACTTAGGATGCGATCTGTTGTAAATCTTCTTGTTCATTATGTTTCCTGCTATCGCTACTAGCCATAGTACACCACACCCTCATAAGCTTTGAGCGTGATACCACCGCCTTGGATTGTATCGACATTAACCCCAATCAACTTCTTCCACCCTGTATACGCCCCCAGTTCGACCTTCTGTTCTTTCTCCGAAAAGTTCAGCAATGTCAGTGCTACTCTTCCGTCGTAGCTAGTCATCGTGTATGCAAAGATATCTTCACTCCCAGCATACTCATCCAGCTCTGAGAACTGCCCATACACAAAAACATCCTTCTCTCTCTGCCGGAGAGCCAAGACCCGTCGCCAAAATGCAAGGACGCTGTCGTCATCCTTCTCCTGCTTCTCGACATTCCACTCCTCAAAATCATCGTTGGCAGGCATCCAAGGCTTGGACCCTTGCGTGAAACCACCGTGCTTGTCGGCGCTCCATTGCATGGGCAGTCTCCCATTGTCCCGGGCCTTTAGCCTCATCTCTTTCAGTACGTCTGTCATGTCGGCGTCGGGGCCTCTCTTTTCAACTACGCTCTGGTAGTAGTTTCTGCCCTCGACATCGATGTAGTCGTCAATGGTCCACGATCGTGGAACGTTGGCCATGCCGATCTCCTGGCCCTGGAGGAGGAATAGAGTACCGCTCAAGGTCCCCAAGTAAATAGCTAGCATCTTTGCTGCATCCTTTCTGTACTGGGGCAAGTCTGATCCGTACCGCGAAAGGGAGCGGCCCGAGTCATGATTGTCCATGTATAGAGAGTTCCAGCCATCGCACTTTGGTATGGCTTTCTGCCAGCGATTGGTGATGACTTTGAGCTTGGAGAGACGAAAGTCGTCACGCTCATACTTGTGGTTGACTCCGAAATCCATATCCACGATATCGCCAGTGAAGAGCATGTTGAGCTCGTGTCTGTCCTTGGCGACGTACTGAGCCACACTCTCTTCATCCTTGGTGAAACCCAGCTCTCCGACGGTCATGCAGTCGTACTTGTCCAAGACTTCCTCTCGCATCTCCCGAATGTACTCGTGCATCCGTGGCCCACTGGCATAATACTTGTGACCGGGTTGGAACTCGGAGCCGGGACGGGTGATGGGAGCGTCAGGGAGGTCAGGGTGCTTTGACATCAGGTTCATCGAGTCAATGCGGAAGCCATCAGCCCCTTTGTCGAGCCAGAAGACCATATCGTCGTAGGTGGCACGACGCATGTCCTCGTTGGCCCAGTTCAGATCTGGCTGCGACGGAAGAAAGAGTGATAGGTAGTATTGACCCGTGTGGTCATCCCACGTCCAGGCGCTGCCGCCAAAGAGAGAGGCCCAGTTGTTGGGCGGTCTTCGAGTACCGTCCGAGTCAAACTTGGGGTCCCGCCAGAGGTACCAGTCTCGTTTGGGGGAGGTCCTTGATGAGCGTGACTCCCGGAACCATGCGTGCTCGTGGCTGGTGTGATTGACCACGAGGTCCAGGAGAACTTTGATGCCTCTCTCATGACAACCTTGGATGAGGGTCTCCACATCCTGCACGGTGCCATACGGCCGATGAATGTCTCGATAGTCAGAGACATCATATCCCATGTCATGTTGTGGACTCTTGAAGATGGGGGATAGCCAGATGGCCGTGGCTCCTAATGACTGGATGTAGTCGAGCTTCGAGATGATACCTGGGAGATCACCCAGACCATCCCCATCCGAGTCAAGGAAGCTGGCTGGGTAGATTTGGTAGACGACTGCCTCCTTCCACCATTGTCTGTCCGGGGCTGTCTGCGTGGTCATGGTGGCGGTCATCATGTCGGCTGGTTACGTGTTGGAAACAGAGAATGGCTTGTCGACTCCGTCTCTTATATCCGGATGTCGGCTTCGGCCCCAGCTGTGATCTAGTGGTTATTGTCGGTTGAATCCGTCATTGGTGGTAGGTTGAGCCGTCTGGGATGGCTTGCAAGGGCAGGGATTTCGGCTGAACTCTGATGGTTGAATTATGATTTGCTAGACGAGCTTTGACCCATTCCTCCACGCGAGACTAGTGTTTCTGCGGAGACTGGTAGTAGAGCAGCCCAATCATAATTCAACCATGGGCATCTTCTGAGAAATTTGTCTCAGCCAATGGAAATTCAACCAGTTCAGCCGGAGCACCAGGCCCAACACCATCTGATCTAGATTCTGGGAACCGGCGGGGGCGACATCGATCACAAACTACAGGAACAAACTATTTTCTCAAGTAACGTTCAATTTTGCCTCTGTCGGTCCGGCCCTAAATCCATGTCTCACCTGATTCCCCATGGCACCTCTCCAGACTCTTGCGACAGGGGGGCCTTGATGGGTCCGGGGATCACGAGTCAACATTGCGCTAGGGCTTTTAGACTCAAAGGGTTCAAGACATAAAACCTGGGGATGATGCTCCTTCGTTGATACCGGGAGGTGTTATCGACAACCATCAACTACTTCATTCAACATCATACTATCTTTCCTTGCCACACAATATGGCCGACAAGCTATCTCAGCAGGTCACGACCACGTCCTTGCCGACGGACCACGTCGAAAAAGCCGCTGTCCCAGACGAAGCGGCTGTGCTCAAGGCCATTGAGGCTCAAGACCTCACGCCAAAGCAGCAATATCAACGCCTGTGGACAAACCTCAAAAAGGACAAGCGATATGTCCTTTGGTCCCTCTACATCATGTCCCTCGTCTTTGGATGGGGATATGATTCAGGCCTTTCAGGCGTTGCAATTGCCTTTCCCGAGTTTCGCAAAGAGTATGGCAAATACTACGACGCTGGAGAACAGTTCGTCATCCCGGCACTCTGGCAGTCTCTCTGGAACGCGGCTAGCACCATTGGTCAGGTGTTCGGAGCGTTTCTGACGGGTCAATTTGCCGACCATGTCGGACGACGAGCCGTGCTGTGGACCGCCGTCGTCTTGTCCTTGGCGTCTTCCTTTGCCCTGGTATTTGCGCCAAGCCTGCCAGTTCTCTTCGTATCCAAGCTTTTGCTGGGACTCTCGGTCGGCCTCTCAACCGTGACGCCTCCATTGTACGTTACCGAGAACGCACCGGCTGCCCTCCGAAGTTCTCTTAGCTCCTTAACAAACGTCATCATCGTCCTCGGCTTTTTCCTCTCCTCCATCACCGGCTGGGGTTCCTCCAAGATCCACGGACAATGGAGTTATAGACTTGCTTTTGTCATGACTTTCCTCGTCCCGACGCTTTTCGCCATCGTTCTTCCTTTCCTGCCTGAATCGCCCGTATGGTACGTCAAGAAGGGCAGAGAAGACGACGCCCGGAAGGCCATCATCAAGCTCTATGGCAAAAATGTCGACGTTGAAGAACGCCTTGAGTTCATCAAGTCAGAACTTGAAGTCGCAGCAGGTGAAGCCAACATGGCGAGTCAAACAAGCTGGAAGGCCATCTTCTCCAAGGAGCACCGATCGCGAACCCTTGTTGCTGTGATGGGACTCCAGTCTCAGAACTTCTCTGGTGGCTACTTTGCAAGTAAGTGATGACCAAATTCTGTGATGGCACAATTTGCTAACATCTCGGTAGACACATACCAGACATACTATTTCGAGCTCATCGGCCAGTCCGATCCCTTCGGCCTAACCGCCATCTCCTCCACTCTCCAATTCCTTTCCAACTGCGTTGCAGTCACAGTCTCAGATGTCCTTCCTCGCCGAAAGTCCTTGATCGGTGGCGGCACGCTTCTTGGCTGTTGGTCCATCATCATCGCTGGAACCTCGCTCGCCGGTACGGGCAATAAAGCAGCCAATACAGCTCTCCTCGCCTTCATGATTACATGGTCGATGCTATACACTGCCACAGTCGGATGCTTTGGCTGGGCTGTCGCTCAGGAGACCGCTTCGCAGGCCACACGACCCAAGACAATTGCCTTTAGTCTGGTGTGCCAGCAGCTTACTGCGCTCATGCTATCATCTGTGTTTCCGTACTTCATCAACCCAGATCAGCTGAACTGGGGCGGAAAGGTCATGTTTTTGTTCGTTGCTGCCGAGGTTATCGTCCTGGGCACTCTATTCTTCTTCCAGCCTGAGACGAAGAACAGAACCTATCATGATATCGATTGCATGTATGCCCAGGGCGTGCCCCCGAGAAAGTTTAGCGAGTTCGTCGTCAACGACGGAGCGGTTATCAAGAAAACGCGCTCGTAGAGGATAGTAGCTGGTGTTGTTGAGGCCGGGTTGCTGGATTCAGGTTTCATGCGTGGTTAAGTTGGTGAAGAGATGCCTGTCATGTGGGCGAAAATAAGATTGCTATATAGTTACTAAGTCGATGTGCAATATTGTTCGATTTCTTAACACTGTCAATCCTATGAACTGTGGTAATAAATGCTGCTTGAGTCCATCCTGGATTTCCATTGCCAAGTATGGATTAGACCCGACCCAGCAGCCGGAGCGAGCCGGGATTGGTTGCATGATTAAGAAACACGGACTAACTTAAATTACTAAATCATGACTCTCAATTCTTGTTAATAACCCCGCGTCACGGCATCATCAAACTCTGCTCCACGCGTATCATCACCATGTCATACCAAACCAATCCAAGACGGCCCAAGAGACCACCCAAGGTCCGCCAAGCTTGCGACGCGTGCCATCTGCGCAAGACTCGCTGTGACGGCTGTAAGCCTTGCAGCAATTGCCTGAACTCCACTGCCAACTGCACCTACTTGGCGGTCCACAAGAAGACTGGGCCTAAACGGGGCACGCGACATGGCCAACGGCCGCTTCAACGACAGCAGGTTCCATCAACTTGGCAACGCCCTTATTACTCTTATACAAGCCCCAGCGATGGAGGATCTAGCAATATTGCAATCACGCCGCAGGGTGAGATCGCGCCAGAGGGCCCGGCGGCGGAAGAGCTAGGGGATGGCTTTCAGCCTTCTCCTCAAGTCACGGTTGAAGTCGTTCGATGGTGTCTCGACGCCTACTTCAAACACAAGTACCCGCTTACTCCCATCTTAAATCGCCAGCAAATGGGGCAATCCCTACAGAATCTGCCTGATTCGCCTGAGCAATACGGCCTCATCACGGCTTTATGCGCCGTAATCTCACTTTCGCCCGAGATCTTCTCAACGCCCTCATCACCGCCCGAAATTGCAATTCCACCCGCCGACTTTCTCATATCCGAGACCATCCACTCAAGGCAGCACTACAACCTTGTCGAAAACCAGTCTTTAACTCACGTACAGACATCTTTCTTTCTCTACGCAGCATTTTTCTGTATGGACAAGGACAATGCGGCATGGTATTACCTACGCGAGTCTATTACCATCTTGCAATCGCTGCGTTTGCACGAGGAAGCTACTTATGCCGACATTAGCGATCAGTCGTTCGCAAAATATGCTCGACGAATGTTCTGGGTCCTGTTTATCACCGAGAGAGGATATGCGCTGCAGAGAAACCGGCCAATAACACTGCAGAACACGTTAAATCTGCCCGTTGTTGACCCATCATCCGCTGATGCTGAGATACTGCTTGGGTTCCTCGACCTAATCTCCCTCTTTCGCCATTTTGACGCCGATTTCATCGGAACCTGGAACTCAGCAACTCTGTCAACTGCTACAGACCCAGAACATCTATCCAAACTGCAAGGGCTCCTTAAACACACTCTCCCTTCAATATCAAGTCACACCTTGGTCCAACAGGCCGACCTCCTCGTGTCCCGACAATGGCTCAAGGTTATAGTCTGGAAACTGTGCGTCTCCAAAACATTGCTGTCCATCGCCGATAGTGAAGACAGCATGTCGCTTCTCTACCCAGCTGCCGTTGCGCGTGACGTGGTAAGCGAGCTACAGCTCGTACCAACTCAAGCGTTTGAAGCCAACGGCATTGGCATATTGGAGAAGGTGTTTGACGTGGCTTGTTCACTGGCTGATCTTTTATCATTGGTACCAGTGGACCGTCGGCAGTCGGCCATGAATGTCGGTCCTGTTGACACACTGATGGAGATGGTGAGGATTGTGGGCTCAACGTTTGGGGGCAGCTTCCGATATCTGGATATGTTGGCCGACAAGGCTAACAGGTGCCTTCTCATGAATGTAGACAGGAGCCTGCCCCCACCGGTAGAGGAGTATTTTGATGAAGAGCCTTAAGTCGGCATTATAGTTTGACCGCCACTACTTAATAGATATATCTGAAGCCCTTCTTCTCATAGTCCGTCAAGTCTCCAAGTTGCTCCTCCACCATCACAGAAACATCAGTGCCCTCTATTCTGTCTCGACGCTTGTTCTCGATCATACAGCCAACAGCATAAGCTGCCATACAGCAAATGGCAGTGACCTCAAATCCCAAGATAGCGTTGTATCCGGTGCTGTAATTGGGGGCCTCTTTCGTGATGAAGATTTGCGGTCCGATGATGTTGGCGATGCAGTAGGCCAAGAAGATGGTGGCATTGACAGTGAGCTTCTTGGTATGGCCTGAGACATTGCCCATTGGCAGGGACAGCGCTGTTGAAGTATTAGTCCAAGGAAATGGCAAGTGCTCAGCTTCAGTACTGACCTGTCGCATATGGACCCCAGAAAAAGTAAAAGAAATAATATGCCATCAACCGCCCGACTTTGTTCTCATGAGATAGGTCTGTTTGTCGTCAGTTTTAACCGTAAAGAGAGGCATGATCACTCTTTAAACACCGACCTTTAATTAAGATGGAGCAGATAAGAGGCACGATACAACAAAGGCCTGCTGACAAACATCGCTTGTTCTTCAGCCATTGCTGGGGGATGGCAACCATGAATCCGGCCAAACTCTGCATCATACCCGTTGGCATACCCAATAGCGTGGTCTCGAGTTTTCCGTAGCCAAGTCCAGACACAATCTGGGCAGCAAAAGTAACAAGGCCACCAGTTGGCACGTTCATGCTGAGGAAGAAGATGAATAGGAGATAGGTCTTGTAGTCAGTGAATGCCTCGCGGACTTGATACCACTTCAGCTCCTTATAGCCAAAAGGTTAGCTACCACCCATGAAATTGTTGGGAGTCAAGAACACTCACCTTATTTTCGATACCGGTCATGTTTTCACGAACTCTGTCAAGCGCAATGTACTTGTCCTTTCCCTTCAGGAAGTTGTCTTTCAACGGGGAGTCGGGTAGCCAGGCGACTAGCACTGCGCCCCAAAGAAGCGTGAAGCCTCCTACCACCAGGAACAAGAGCCTCCACGAGGCGATGCCGGTCTTTGAATGACCAATTCCGTATGAGACAACACCTGTAACTAACTGAGAGTTCGTTAGATATATGGTCACAATCGGGGAGGGGAGGGATGGCGTTACACTCGAAAATGCGGTAAAGGTAAACGCCATTCGAACAGGCTGTTCAGACTTCTTATACCACATGGTGTTGAGAATAGTGACTGCTGGGAAAAGAGGCGCTTCTAAAGCACCCATGATGAATCTCAGCACCATGAGACCAGCGGCGTTCTGCGCAGCGCCGAGACACATGACGATAGCGCCCCATCCAATGACGGCGACACCGACGGTCTTGCCAACAGGAAGCTTTTGAAGTATGGCATTGGCGGGATACTCGGCAACGAGCCACCCAAAATAAAAGATTGATCCCACTAAGAAGAGACAGTTAGCGGAATGGAGCCAATATGTCTTTCCTGCTGAAGATACCAACCCCAGCTGTACTGCTGCCCAACAAGGTGGGTATCGTCACTCATGCCATACAGAGCGGCATTGGAAATGAGAATTTTCTATCACGGTCAGCGGCTTCTATATACCCAGTCTCCCATGTCTTCAGACTCACGTCCACGGCCGCGATGGTGATGGTTCCAACGATGAGAGGCATAAGACGCCAGTCAATCTTTCGCAGAACGCGCTTTGATTCCTCGGCGGTGTAGTTTGACCATTCTTGGCCATGCTCTCTGAGATATCTTGCGGCTGGGTCGGCTCCCGGCGAAGTATCCTTGAAATCGACAACAGATCCAGCTTCTAGATTAGGGGGCTGCTGCTCAATTTCTGGCCGGACCTTATCCATATCTTTGCTTTCTGGCATGTTCGTGAAGACCGAGAATCGCGGTAGTATCTTGGCTCTAGTGCTAGGAAAAGGCAAAGTCAAGAAGGCTTTCCCGAATCTTGGACATGATGCAGATCATCATTCCTTTAAGAAGTCAATTCATCTCTTAGTTACCGTATCAACAGCCAAGGCGGAGTGTGCCGGACGGCGAATGATTTGTGTTTCCGCCATGCGCCACCGAGTGTCTCAGTGTCCGACCGCTCAGCACATCAGTCCGCCCGGTGGCGGCCTTTTGTCCGACGTGATCGACGATGGGTCCCAGGTTTGGCGGATCAGCCTGTGTGTAACCTTCAACTGAAACACTCGGATATAAATGATTGGCATTGTCTAACTTTCTATCTCTCGTCTTAAGTCACTCTGCATTGATAACCCCTCTTGTTTTCAACATGGCAATTCTCGATTACGAATACGACTCATCTGCGATCTCCAGCGAGATCAAGAGGGGCATCGACTTCCTCTACGAAGCAGCTGATAGAAAAGAGGCGTGTGCTGCTTGGGCGGGATGTTTCAGCAAGGATGGCACCTTGATCAAAGGAGACTTTAAGCCCGTTGGCGTTCCAGGTGAGACCTTTTCACTAGAAGATAGGTGCGACTAACGATTGCTAACGACCGTCTAGCACTACAACAGTATATGGAGGACAGCTGGAATAACACAGACTCGAGAGTCCATGATGTTAAGAAGGTGTCTGTCGTACAGCAATCGCCACTTACACTGAAGATCGAAGGTGTCACAACCTATCAACGTAGCGGTGGCAAGGAGCAGCAGGGTACGTGGACTGCCGAGCAGAGCTACGTTGAAGAGAACGGCACACCAAAGATCAACATTTACAAGATTAACTTTGTAAGTTCCTTTTTCTGCATGGAGATCCCACTGGTTCTGACACGATGGTAGAACATGCTTTATTGAGGAAAGGGAGTGCTGAATGCCGGGCGGCGCAAAGTACCAGTCCCCCTTGCAACCTGTGTGAAGATTGTGCAGCTGTAGTAAATTGGATAGCATACGAATAGCTTTTAAGATTGTATCTACTAGACTATTAGTGCACAAGTCGCTCAGAAGTTGAACAGGTCCAATTCTCCTAGAGTCAGCGTCGGAGCAAACTCCATATCTCCAAGTTCAGGATCCAGAGCGCGAGGGTTGTGCACCATCTCTTGAACAAGCGTGACAACCGCTTGATGCACGTGTTGAAGCTTTAATTCGGTAATCAAAGCCACCATCTGGCTCTTCCACTCACTACTTGACTGTTGGGTAGCACATAGTGCCGGGGTTGTTGGGGATTCCAACGTTCCTGTGTTGCTGCCAGCGCCGAGGGGAAATCCATCGAAGGTTGCTTGAGCAAGCAACTGATAAGTTTGTAGAAATACGAGGGCTGTTGGCCATCTCGAAGCAAATCCTTCTAGAGTCTGACGGCAGTTCTCGATTCCAGAAAGTGTAGTATCCAAGGAGAATACAGGGGTTCGAAGCATCGGAGGAGTCATGTAAAAGCAGTAAAGAAGCATGACACCAATGCGGAACTGGTACATGAGCTGTAAGGAAGTGAGCCCCCAAGAACTTCAAAGCCACCCAAGAGAAAGGACTCACAGCTGTCCAGGTCCAGTAGATGACGGAGTTGGCCTGCTGAGATGACCGAAAGGTGCGACAAGCCTCGCTGCAGCATTCAACGAGTTGTCCAATGTCCTCCACACCCATCATCGAAGGTCTCTCCTGCATGAGTATCGATATCCCATAGTCATAGAGCTTAAAAAGGGAGCCCGGCTCGTGGTAAACCACGTTATCGGGAGGGCTGGCGCTAACAAAACTCTGGACGCTTTCTTTCCAGTCCTGTAGTTCTTGTTTGAGACGCATGCGACAGCGCTCGCGGAAAGGGTCTGATGGGTCCAGTCTTTGAAGCTTCTTGTTGCTATGGCGAATTTTGGATTGAATCCGCCGAAGCTGGAATAAGTGCTCGTAAAAGCCTGCTTGACCTGGGTCGATCACCATTTTGGACACATTTCCAAAGATCTTTGAACCCGTTAGCCCAATCATCACATAGGTAACCTTAACAAGATGAAAAGCCTGGATGACTTACCTCCTCATCCAACATCTCGAACATGAATGGTTGATCAAAAGTCCATGCAGAGGATATTACCTCATTCACAATATGGCAACTCATAATGCATTGCTTTCGTAGCAGGTTATACGACGAATACCTATCACCACCCAAGACCTGGCTATCATCTTGGCCCATCAAGTTGCCACAGTTCATCAATGCAACCATAATGCTGCTCTGGACTGCATCGTGAGAAGAGTCATGAAAGGCGTGAATGAGAATCAGTAAGAAAGCTTGGGTCCGGATGAGGGGATCGGGATGTTGGTTAACGGCTAGTAGGTGGTGGCGAACGGCGGATTTGTGAAGTTTTTGGGCGTGAGTAAGATGAGGACAGTCATGACGGTAAGAACTGCTCAACAGAGCACCGATAGCCAGAACAAGATGCAGGATGAAGAGTTGCGCTCCTTCAAGCTTGCTTGCTGATGTGTTCCACGCATCGAATTGTCGATTCCACGCCTCCTCGTCAAGAAATGACCACTGAGGCTGAATGTGACAGAAGTAAACATGGGCGTAATGATCCAACCAGTCTTTTCCAATTGATGCCTGTTCTCTCTGCTTCGTGAGCAGGGATTCGTGTGTAATGTTAGACGTTCGAGAGGCTGGCCGTCTTTGAGATAGTGCGGTATCTCGAGAGCAAGTAGATGGGGCAGCGTTCCTGGTAGATGCCATCGGTGAGAGATCGTCAGCGGCCACCTCTATTGTAAGATCCGGTGCCCAAGGCTGGAATTGGCTGTCATTATCCATCGGTGACGGGTAGCCGCTCTCTTGATCGTCCCCGTGGCCTGCAGCCTCCTCATCGACTGGTGCAATGAGGCCTTGTCTCGGTGAGGATGGACCTTGAAGTTCGGACAGCTGAGTTTCGAGCTGCTGTAAGTAGGCTGTGGGCACCGTGGTCACCGACCCGGACCTTCGGACACCGGCCTGGATGCATTCAGATCCCGACTTTTTGCACTCCCCACAGACGGGAATAGCATGGTCGCAGCGTTTCTTGCGGGTACGACATCGCACGCAGGCGATCCTTCGCGGAGGCTTGGTTACTCTATTGGCGGCAGTTCTGTTATCAGAGTCCATTGTGCTTCATAATCGCGACATTAAGCTTGTGTTTCGACACATGCTCGCCTCAATTGACGCGCTGACCGCAGATGTAGACAAATGATGAGGCGAGAAAGTCGAGGTTTCCCCGCATGACTCGACGCGAGCTAAGATGCAAATAATGGGGACACAAGGATCCCAGCCCCTAGTCTCGTGCCTTGGCGCAGCAGTTTATCTCGGCTGCCTTTATCATTTATCTTCTCCTTAATTATGATACGTTGTGCCTGCCTGGCTCGAGATAAGGCAGCTGAGTCTGATGAAGCTGACGACCCCTTGGTCTCGTTGGTTCCACCAAGACATGTTACTGCGGGAGCCATGTTTCCCCACATCACACTTGGTGTGGATAAAGATAACCTTGGATGCAACCACAACTCAGAGTGCCAACAGACCAGCCACTATGATAATGGTTTTGAAGAATGAATTGTATAGGGCAAGATCTATTCGTTTGCCTTTGTGAACATTAGAAAAAAGGTGGCTAAATGTCAAAGTTGAGAATTTGACAAAAATCAGTTCGTGCATCCTACCGGGTAGGTGGCGCATGTGGCGGACATTTGTCCGACAGTAGCAAACCCTCCACATCGGATGTCGAGCTAGAACCTAGCCGTGCAGATTATCAGTCTAAATACTTGACCGTACTCGATACAGCAGTTGTAGACGCACCGAGTTACTCCTTGCCTATTCATCCCACGAGTCAAAAATGGGTTCCCTAGGCTATAGCAAGCATATCAATCTTCAGCTTGGGTACGAATCTTAACCTCCCAGTCGGATGAATCGCATAAAGAACAATTTCTAACCAGTGATTCTCTAGTTGGCCGACGCCTCGTCTATTCCCGTCCAAAGCTCTCATTGATGCAGCGCAAGCCACTCTCTCAAATGACGAGATCGCTGCTCAGGCGTTAGTCTACGGACCCGACCCGGGACATGAGAGACTCAGAAAGGCTCTAGCCACATGGTTAAATGGCTTTTATTCTCCAGAGTCTGGTCGAACCGAACCCGAGAATTTGTTCATCACCAATGGCGCTTCCGGGGCACTAGCTGTCATTTTATCCCGGTTTACTCATCCAGCGATTACTCGACGTATTTGGATGATTGAGCCCACTTACTTCTTGGCATGCCCATCATTTCAGGATGCTGGCTTTGAAGGTCGTTTGTGCGGTGTCCCGGAAGATGATGAAGGCATCGACATCGAGTTTCTCAGACGGGGTATCCTGAAAGCAAACCAAGAGACCAGTGCCAACGTGTCTGCCCTGGAATCAAGTCGTCATCCAAAAGTGTATCAGCATGTCGTCTACGCAGTTCCGACATTTAGCAACCCGAGTGCAAAAACGATGTCTTTGCGTCGTCGAGAACAACTGGTTGAACTGGCCCGGGAATTCGACACGCTCATCATCACGGACGATGTCTACGACTGGCTCCGATGGCCCGCCGAGGAAAGTGCTGTTGACTGCCGAGACATGCAAAAACCACCGCCTCGGCTGGTTGATGTGGATAGATCAATGCCCGGTATGAGTTCATGGGGTAATACAGTCAGCAATGGCTCCTTTTCTAAAGTTGTCGCCCCTGGTGTCAGGGTTGGTTGGGTCGACAGCTCCCCCAATATTGCACGAGAACTTTGCAAGGTTGGGCCCGTCAACTCTGGAGGTTGCCAAAGCCACTTGTCTTCCATGTTTATTTGCGAATTACTTGCATCTGGGACACTTGAGAATCATGTCCAGTCGACGCTCATTCCAATTTACCGGAAGAGGTACATGAGGATGCTTGAGTCTATTAAGCTGAACTTGTACCCCCTTGGATTTAAAATATCGTCAAGCCATGACATTCCAAGTCAAAATGAGCCTACAGAGTCGGTCGCTGGGGGGTTCTTCCTGTATATAGACTTCCCCAGCAACTCGCCGGCAGTCGAAGAAGTTGCAGCAATCGCCCTAGCTGACTACAATCTACGGATAGCGCATGGCGGGATGATGCTTGTCAAAGGAGATGAGACCTGCATCCAACGAGCGAAGGCCACTTTCGGGAGAGGGGCGAGGCTATGTTGGGCATGGCATGAGGAGGACGAGATTGATGAGGGAATTCGACGATTGGCTGCAGCATTCCGTGACGCACTCACGAGAGCATAGGGTTCAGATAAATGTTATTTTTCTCTCGACTACCTGAGTGAAGATCACTAAAAATTGACTCTTTCAACCCTCTTACACACCGTCAAGAGTTGGCTAGAGACCAGTGCCGCCAGTGTCGAATTTCAAGTCTATCACTCATATTCGAATTGTATAGGATAGGATGCATTCCCAAATGCCTCACTTAACGCTAAATATTATGGTGAAATGTCTTTGCCACAAGATGGGTTTATTCAGACAAAACCGTCTGTCGGACATTTGTCCGCTCCCTGTCGGGGCACTGGCTCGGCTCCGGTTGGTGCGCACCCGTCTCCGCTCTTGATCAGGCGAGACCCCGACCGGGCCCTCGGAGTCCTCCATGTTACCCCGGACACATCCACTTCTTATCATGAGCGCTCGACGCAACAGATAGATATGCTTTGAACTAAGCCACGGCTGGCTTTTCTTGCTATAACATCTCCAACGCACCCGACCGCTAGTATTTGCTCTGAGCCAGGCATAGAGCGACATGGCAGACAAACAGAAGAGTCTCCAGACATCGGACATGGCCGCCGGAGAGGTCAAGTCCATCGAGCCCACTCGAGGTGGAGATATTGCAGCCGAGCTAGCAACTCAATTCGCCAATGAGCCCGACTATGATCGAAAGGAAGAGGTCAGGCTTCGGTGGAAGCTCGACTTGCGTCTCATTCCCATCTTGTGGCTCAACATTACACTTCCCGCCATGGATAAAATCACGCCTGCGACTGGTGCCTTGTACGGCCTCCGGGAAGATACTGGACTTGTAGGCGATCAATATGCCTGGGTTGGGTCTTCATTCTACGTGAGCATGCCATGATCATTTATCGCTTAGACAAATAATGCTAACCGGTAACCAGTTCGGGTACCTCCTTTGGTGCTTCCCATCCTCCCAAATCCTTCAGCGACTCCCCATCGCCAAATCAATGTTTGTCGTCATGGTGGTCTGGGGGTTTGTTCTCATTGGCGCTGGGTTTGCACACAACTTTGCTGGGCTTGTGGTATCGAGAGTCTTGCTTGGGGCACTCGAAGCACCCGTCGCGCCAGGAAACTTCCTCATCATGACCATGTGGTATACTCGAAAGGAGCAGCCAGTAAGAGCCGGCCTATTCTACACTGGTAAGAGCGTTTTGTACCACTGTCAGTGTCTGCGCTAACGCAATCTCCAAGGTCTTGCTACTATCATCGCTGGCACCCTAGGTTATGCAGTCGGTTTTATTGAAGGCGACAAAGCTTGGAGAAGCTTCTTCTGGATTACTGGAGCCATCTCCATTGCATATGGTGTCATAGTCGGCATCTTCCTCCCCGACAATCCCGTCAAAGCCAAATTCATCAATCAGCGGGAGAAATTTGTTGCAATAGAAAGATTACGAGCAGATCAGTTGGGTATTGAGAACAAGACTTTTGTCAAGGCTCAGATTTGGGAGCTAGTCAAGGACCCCAAGACATGGCTCATGTTCTTCTTCAACATCTGGGTCTCAATCCCCAATGGTGGACTCACCAATTTCGCACCGCTTATCGTCACCGGTCTTGGATATTCTCCCCAGCGATCCACACTCCTCATGATGCCTACCGGCGTTGTACAAACACTCAGCAGCTATGTTTGCAACTTTGGTGTCTATTTTTGCTCCAAGCGGTATCCTCACCTGCAGCTCCGTGGCGCGTTTGTCATTGGTGGGCTGCTGATTGGCATGATTGCTACTGTTCTCCTCTACACGTTGCCCGTCGATAGCTTTACCAGTAGGCTTTGGGCTCTCTACTGGTCCTATTTCTATCTGGGACCATACATTGGTAAGTACCTTCATACACTCGAGTTTGACGGTTCTCTTTTAGTTGGGGTCTAACATGTGAATAGTTGGACTTGGGATGAACAGTGCCAACACGGCTGGACATACCAAAAAAGTCACCACCAACGCCATAGTTTTCGGGGCCTACTGCGTCAGTAACATTATTGGCCCACAATTCTTCAAAGCCTCACAGGCGCCTCTTTATCCTCTTGGCATGGGAGCCATGCTCACATCCTACGTCCTCAGCATAATCACCATGGCCTTGTATATGCTTTACTGTTGGTATGAGAATCGTAAACGCGATAAGTTGGATCAAACTGCGGGCCAGAGAGTTCATGCAGACACAGATTTCCAAGACAAGACGGACCAAGAAAACATTCACTTTAGATATGTCTGGTAGATCACTAAGAAGTCACGTTTCTTCATCTTTGCCCCCATTTAGCACCTTTATGCACAAGAGAGCGGCTCGCAGTAACAGACAAGTTGAATCTAAGTGAGCTGACCAGTTTTTATCATTGCTTATATAAAAATTTGAAAACGTATCAACATGGTATGATGTTAGTGTTGATAGCTCTATATATGATCTATTTGACAGATAGCACGTGCTGTTCTCTTCACTACATATCCTTTTTCTTCTCCGCCGTTATTCTTTCGTACTAGCAACAGAAACTAATTTCGTGACATTCGTCGAACTTACATTTATGCTCAAGGGTTAAAGCAGGAGATGTCGCTGGTTGATAAAGCGCGAGTCCGTGGGCACTCCTTCTCGTATCGAAGTAGGCAGGTGTAATTTCAAGCGCGCATCTGGAATCTTGGCAATTCTAGAAAAGTAGACGTGGCAATGCTTCCTACCAAGTCTAGTCCGAGCCATCCAATGGCGGATGCCTTTAAGTGTAAAGCTGAAGGATTCGCTGACACATTGCATTACAGCTCCACAGAATCTTTCTTGCCCAACTATTTGCATTAACAGCCGCCTATGCGCGCAATGTTGTCATTACCAACTCGGGGCTCTGATTGACGATGACAGAGTCTGATACACTGACATAGTCTATGTCTTCTGTTCTGAGCCGCTACGAAGCTAATAATGGATTATCCAAGTTCGTTGGGAGGATATTCAGCCTTAAATAACCTGTTGGAACTGGGTTGGGTATTCACCATCCATTCCATCAAAGGGGATCCCTGAGGCAACTCGGACTTGAATCCATCGATTCGATCCCGTCTAGGGAAGGTAGGTAGTCAGAATCAGGAAGGTGTTGAGATGGAGAGATAACAGTACTACCCAAATATGGGAGGATGAAAAGAGACTCACCTCATACATACTATCAAAACAGGAAGGTGATATCGATTGTCTTTGTTAAGCTTCCCGAGATCTCAAAATTAACAGTGCAGGCAAGAAGGAAGTGGCAAAAGGTATTGCTAGAAAGTGTATAAATAGGAGCGCATTTCGCCTTTTGTGGCATCAATTCAGCTCGAAATCACCAGCACTAAAAGATACAAGATCTTACTCCTTCATCAGTTACAAAGCTTACTTTACAACATCACCATGAAGCTCTTTGCCACCGCTCTCCTTGCCGCCCTCTCGGCCACCGCTGTTGCCGCCGTCCCTACCAAAGCTACTGGCCAGATAGCTGAGCGTGACGTCACTGAGCTCATGGACTTCATGGCTCGTTCTGCTCCTCAGGGCCTTGAGAAGCGTCAGTGCGGTGCCTGCGTCAACGGCAGACGTTGCTGCTGGCAGGGACACAACGTAGGCTGCAGACCTTGTTAAGCTACACCATGCTGCATACTAAGTGCCTACGGTATGCCCTTGAATGATCTTATTGTCACACTAATACTAACGAGAGTTTCAGTCACTCAAGCAAAAGAACTTGGACTTGAACCGCGCAAAGTCGAAATGGGTTTCGTTGAGGTACATTGATGTAGTATTTAGGTAGAATTAGCGCGGGTTATATACTTGCAACTCTGTATACAAATGAGCTGTAGGTAATCTGATTATAGCTGCTGGAATTAGCCCACTTTTCGGACACTATTTGCCCAGGTTACTACGTTGCGCCTTACAAGATGTTAGCCGACAGTCATGCACGACGGCGTTAGTGCTGATGCGTCATTCACCATCCAGATGCCTGGCTTTTTGACCTAGCGAATAATATCTTGCTACTCTCGCCGCCGAATAAACCCGCCGTCTCACTCTGAGGGAGAGTGCATCATAAAATGTAACGCAATAAGTGGTAGGCCACCCTGCGTGGCCTCTCTGGTGGCCGGAAAAGAAGGTCATAAAGTCCGAGAGGTCACTGGGGAACTCGGGGATTAGCGGACCAAGCGTGCTATCTGACAAAAATGGTCAACCCGAAGGAGTAATATGTACGATAAATCGTGCTAAATTCTGACGGCACCACCTTCATCATGGTCCCCCTCAAGGTTTCGGGTTAGGACAAACACGTCAAATGGATATATAAGAAGCTAGCTAGATGCACCTAGAGCCTGGCAACTCAGTTTCTTACTTTACTTTGCTCATAAAATCTGAAGACAAGAACCGAAATCTTTGCAGTATTACAGACTACCATGGCTACCGCAGATGTCGCTCGACCCCGCGTGCCCGCTGCTTCTTTACCAATTGACATCCCAACCGTTGGTCCTTTCGACGGTGAAGATCAGATTGACGTAACAAGGGAAGCCCAGAACTTTCTTACCGCATTTTCTAATGCTGTCGACAACAAAGACTGGGCGAGCTTTCGCGATCTCTTCGCCGACCTTTGTTGGTGGCGTGATAGCTTGACCTTGACCTTTGACAAGAGAACAATGAGAGGCACCAACGAGATTGTCAAAGCATGGGAAGTTCTCTCTGAGAAAACAAAGCCGTCAAACTTTCAATCGAACAAAGATGGGATGTGGGACATGCAACCCACGTTTACACGCTTGGCTCCTGTCCTAGCATGGCTCGATGTTCCGTTCACTTTCATGACCGAGGGCCCAAAATCCCAGTGCTGTGGCGTGGCCAAGCTGATACCTCAAGATGGAAAATGGAAGATATGGGTCCTTGCTACGTCCGTCAAGGAGTTGCCAGAACATCCATTCCACCCCTTGCCTCGCCAGACTCCTTCTGCAGTCCCGGTCTCCCAACGTGGTAAACCCCATGCCCAAGGTCTTCCTCAAATAGATGGAGTCTTGGATGCAGTAGTGATTGGTGGAAACGGCAGTGGCATCAGCAACGCCATCATGCTCGACTCAGCAGGCGCGAATGTGGCCGTGTTCGACAAAGAGGTGGTGGCTGGCGGCGTGTGGGCGGAGCGCTACGAGGCTGTCAGACTCCATCACCCCAACTTCATGATTCAGCTACCCATGTTTCCGGTACCCAAGGAGAGCTACGAAGAGTACTTAACCGGAAAGGAAGTCTCGAGATACTACAGCGCAGCTGTTGAAGAGCTCAAGTTGCCTTTCTTCGCCGGTGTTTTGGTTCATGCCAACACCTGGGACAAAGGAGAAAAGCTATGGACCGTTGAGCTCGAGGATGTCAAATCAGGAAACCGCACCAACATAAAAGCCAAGAACATCATCATGGCCAATGGCTATTGGATTGGAGAAGATAACCCTTATTATCCCGAACTCGCCGATCGGGATCTATTCAAAGGCCCCGTGCAACACACAGCCAAGTATCGAAACGCGCAGCCTTACAAGGGCCTAGACGCCCTAGTCATTGGCAGCGGGAACTCAGCCCACGATGTTGCCAAAGAGCTGACTTTGAACGGCGCTAAGAGCGTCACGATCTTACAGCGCAGCCCCACGTGTCTGCTCGACTACCACCTCATTGCCCCAATGGTGACAATGCGATACCAGGGCCAAATGCCAGTCGACGCTGCCGACTTCTTGGAAACATCATTGCCAACCGGTGCTCAGCGTGGCATGGCATTGGGTGCGATACCTATGCTGATTCAGGCCATGGGTGACCGCAACAACCAGCTCGAATCCAAGGGCTACAAGCTCGACTACCAACCTGACATAATCTCGCGTACGTATGAAGAGCGTGGCAGAAACCTGTTCATGGACCACCCCAAAGCTCTTGATCTTGTCTTGAATGATCAAATCAAGATTGCTCGAGGCGAAGCACGGCGTTTCGACAAGGATGGCGTTATAGTGCACGACAAAGAGACAGGAGAGGACAAGCTTATTCCCGCGGGTGGCGTCGTTTTCGCTACTGGCTACGAGGATGTCGACCTCCCGAAGAAATGGGCGGAAACTGGGTTCTTTGACTCCGAAACAGCTTCCTCCTTGATCAACGTGAATCTGTTAGGGGTTGATGCCGAGGGCGAAGTGCCTGGTTATGTGACCTTCTCCGGCCGTAAGTAATAAGTTGCCTGCTGTGTAAAAAATTCTGACATATCGGCAATAACAGATCCGCACGTGTATTTTGCAGGCATGGGTTTGTATATGATGCGTTGGATAGTAAGTTTGCCCATTCCGTTTGCCTTACTTGATAGATCGTAATAGCTGACTGTGTCCCGATTCTTAGTCCCGTTACGTAGCTGTTGAGGTGCTTGCCGATGTTCATGGAAAATTTCCAGATAGATATGCCCGGAACTAGGTAGGAAGGAAGATATGTAAGAAGATTAAGAAAGGGTTAGAGATGAATTCTGAAGTTGCTACAAAATTCCGTTGCCGACTAAACTTGATCCGGTGAAGAAGGTATATCAGGACGACATTCCGCTAGGGCCGTGCTGCTTTCTCCATTTCTTCACCTTGACGTCCATATCCCACCGAATAAAAACCATAACCACCATCACGACCCAGCTTAGAAGTGTGTTCACAAGTCCCGTAAACCAACCGCCACGGATCGCACCTCCCATGACACTCGTCATGACCAACCGGATGATGGTGCTCGTCGCTATCAGCTCCTGTCCACTCTCCAGCCCAGCAATCGCACGGCGGGCGCACTCAGCCGGCGTCAATATCTGGTCGCCCTCCTCCAATGCCTTGGTGACATCTGTCTTGACCTTGTTCTCATCCTCTAGAGACTTTGTGACCATCGTAGCTGGGAACACGGTGTGGACACACACCCGTGGCTCGTGAGGGTGTGCACCTGCGTACAAGTTCATCTCTTGGGACAGAGAGTCGGAGAGTGACCGGATAGCAGCCTTGGATGGGGCATAGGGAGTGAAACCAGCGAAGCTGTAGAGGGAAACGAAGGAACCTGTAAAGATGAGATGTCGGTCCGGCAGTGGAGAAGATGCTTTGGCGTCGGCAGATGAGGTCTTGTGGTTTCCATCGATAGCTGGTCTCAGCCAAGCATTCAGGGCAGCGTGCGCCATGTACGCGCTTGAGAAGTAGTTGCTATCCATCATGGTCTGGAGCTGCTCGACTGGAGTATCGACAAAAAGGCTAGGGTGAGCACTCCCACTGCAGCACCACACGACATCTGGAGGGTTGCCGTTGTTCCAAGCAGTTGCCTCAGCAATGACGCGTGCACATTCAGGGGCTGTCGTCACGTCGGCCTTGAGTGAATGGAACCGCTGGGTCGAAGGGCTACGAGCAGACTGTGAAATCTGATCGACTGCTTCCTTCAAAACCTCAACATCGCGTGCAGCAATGATGATATTGGCGCCCTTGGCTGCGAGCTGGCATGCTGCAGCGAGGCCAAGTCCACGGGATCCACCCGTGATGAGGACGGTCTGATGAGTGTTAGCTGCGCCGTAGCCACAAGAGAAACGACATGACTTGCTCTTCCATCGACGGGAAACTGATTTTTGGACAGAGATACCCCCATGGTGCTCGACTTGCTGAGTTGCGAGAGACACGTTGCCAAGCCCGTCAGCACAACGCGCGCCGTTAGACCCACGCGCCGGATTAGGCAAGTTGGACTCCTTTGTCATTGGCCGCATTTTCAAGATCAAATTCCCACCACCAGAGTACTGTAGGTTGTTGAACCAGAGAGGTCCTGTACACACGAGAAGGGGCACAGGGACCCGCAAAGCGTTTTAGCCAAATNNNNCCTAAGTGCGGGTTTAACATAGGTTCTATGAAGCCCCAACAACACGACGGATGCTTATTCTCGTCCTATTGTACAGTTAAGTCCCATTATAGGTGATATTACTAAAACTTGTTTCACTCTACTAACGATTTTCCTTCTCCACATACGTACTCTTGGATGGAATCTTCAGGAGAGGGCTTATCAAGCATCCCTTCTGGC
>JAAGWO010000294.1:0-99047 GCA_013266205.1 Fusarium decemcellulare
CCTCAATAATTAGCTATTACAATGATAACTTGATTAAGTCTGAAGGACATCTACAGCATAAACTTCCAGGATCCCCTCCCATGCCTTGAGGAACGAAAGGTGCGCCGGGCTCGCCCAATATCATGATCAGGTGGCTGAGTAGTCCTCGCTTATATTTCCCTTTTACCACTTTATAAATAAAGTTATATATAAAGAAGGAGATATTTTAAATTGTCTATAAGGCAATCTCGGGATACCATAAATCAGTAGTTACCGTCATAATTAATACTCTTAGGATTTAGGAGGAGAGATAGGAAACGTGCACCACTTTAAAGAACAGCAGCTATCACCGTATAGTTAGGATGTGTTTACAGTATAAAGACGCAGATTGCGTATGATTCAGCATAATCCATCCAAAAGAACAACAGAAAAAAGCAAAAAAAAAAAAAAAGCCCGGGTTTCCCCAGGAGCCACAGCAGGAACACTAATTCACACGATACCTATCCTACTTGATCACTCAAGCCAAACTCACGAAATTGCAATAATAGAAAGACATCCACTCTTCCACCTCATGACTTGCTCCTCCTCTGTGTCCCCCACTCCTGCTTGACGGTAGGGTTCTGTACAGCACGTCCTCCAATACCCGAAAGCCACGCTCGAGCACCTTCGTAGTGGGCGTAGCTGTTCACATCCTTGGCACGGATGATCTTCGCATCAGCAACGTCAAGAACACTCCGGCCGTCTCCATCCCGTGCGTACACATTCGCACCAGCTTCCACAAGCGTTCTCATGGCGAGGTTGTGACCGGTTCGCACCGCAATGTGAAGCGCCGTCTCGCCCGACCGGTTCCGCGCATTGATGTTAGCACCCCCTTCTGTTAATCTCCGTATGATCTCGCATGTTAGTTCGAAATCACCATCTTCTGGAAGTCGTGCCGCAAAGACCATGAGGACAGTGTTTCCGTCGTTGTCGTAGTGGTTGGGGTCCACGCCAGCATCCAGGAGAACATCGACGAGGCTTTTGCGCAACGATAGCTTTTCACGTGAGCTATCACCTATAGGCTGAGAACTCATCTTTCCCCCTGTGGCCATTTTGCTGCTAGTTCCACCGGCTGCGGGCCCAACGTTGTAATGGAGAGTCCACTCTGAAAGAATGACATCGGCAATAAAATGTAGCCCATTTCTGCCGTAAGAGTCTTCCAGCGAAGGAACGGAAATGGCGGTACGTATTCCCAGTAATAACCTCGCGTGGCTTGCTTCCGGAGAGTTTTCTGACGACTCAGCAGAATCATACTGGTCTAGCAATGGTATCGGGTCGCTGCGTGTGCCTGTTGGGGTCACTCCAAACGCATCGCGTCGGGCGATCCCATGTCGATCGTATGGCTGCAGAAGGTCCTCCATGGCCAACTCATCAGGCACGGCAGCATCCAGGAGGTGGAAGAAGTTGCGGCCGTAGACATCGCGCGTAGTGATGTCGAAGTTGCGTTCTCTAAGTAGTTCTAAGACCGCGACCGCGAAGGCTGCGTCTTCGAACCAGAAATGCCCCAGAACGTGAAGGAAGGTCTGATTAGCTGTGTTGGTCATATTTAAGACTGAATGCGGGGCCACGGTTATTGCTCTCATGAGGGTCGCTTTTGTCGTATCCCGAGCTGCCAGGAGGTGTAATACCGTGTTTCCGAAAGAGTCAGTAAGCGAAAAGGTAGACATTGGTACTGCCATGGCCAAAGAATTCAGTATGTCCGATGCGCTCGGGGTCAGACCTGATGCTGTAACCCAATCATCAGTGGTCACTTCATCCCGCGCATAGCAAAAACAAGACCGGTTTGAATGGCTAGCCAGTCCCGGGCCACAGAATCCCTGACGCTCAAGTAAATGATCCAGTTTCAGATAGTCTCCTGCAACAGTCTTGGGGGACGCCCATATGATAGGCGCACTAGCATCATGAAGCCATGAACCACGGGTCGAGACGGCCACCTGCGGCATGGTTTCGTCAGAGAAGTCTAAGTCTCCGCCCGAGACTTCTACTAAGCTGTAGCGACTCATAAGCATTTCGACAGACTTGACATAATCGGTAGAGTACTCCGAGAGGCTGTCTTGGAGCGAGGAATCGGGACCAGCTGTTGTGGACTCCTGTGTTGGGATATGTCCAACATAGTACACTAGAGATGAACGGTCCTCGCCAATCGACATATCAGCAGAGGCGGGATTGTGGTTTGGCGTGTGGTGGTCCTTTTTCTGGTGGGCATGTGATTGCGTGAGCTCTCGCAAGCGAGCCTCCATGTCCTCTTCGGTTCGTGGCTGAAGCCATCTGAGTTTCTTGTGGAACAATGCGATGAGTTTTTTGTTTGCAGAGTCAAGTCTGTGGAGAAACAATTAGTCGATGTTGTCATGCCAAAATAAATAATTTAGATATGGCTTACCCGGGTGCCCATTGTGGATTCTTGCGGTAGATGACCTCTATTATCTTTGTCACTGGTAACGTTGTGTAGGCATAGAGCCTTGACAGTTTGCGCATTTGAGAATTGTCCCACAATGGTGGTCTTGTAGTAGTCGGCAGCACAGAACCATAAGTGCTGTCTAGGTCGAAATCATTGGGATATTTTCCCTAATGAATCCCCAAATTGTGAGCAATACTCTTCGAGACTTTGCAGCTACTGATGTTTACCTTGTTGCCCGCCGAACTGGAGGTTGCAGAGCTCGAGGAGGCCCCCCCCGAGAATACCGACGACGATGGCTCCGTCCGACCAGCTGTGCTAATAGTCCCGGCTGCAGACTCACTATCATCGTAAGACTCGCCGCCGAAAGAGTCGGAGACAGGGCGTATCAAGGCGTCAATTAGAGTACTTGTGGAATATCTCGACGCTAAATACCCAGCTGTATTCAAACTGCGCGAAGGAAATCGAGATGGAAATTCGATTGACACATTCGCGAAGCGGGCTCCGATATCATTCAATACGTCCACCAAAGGGATGACGTAGGCGCCCCTCAGAATATCAGTGGCAACGAGGTGACCATAGACCTCCATAGTCCTCGGGTTAATGACCCAGGACCCTGAGTTACCTATGCGGATGTCTGCGATATTAGTTAGCGCCTAACAAGACCCAACCTTTGAAAACTTCATACCTGAGCTGCGGAACAGTTCTACCGCGTACGCCCGCACAAACTCAGTGCCTGGTTCAAGGAGGATGCGACTAAGTCCAGGCGCCAGCTTTGCCCATTCCCACTTCCTTTCGTATGCGCCCGTGAGAACAACAGCCAATTGCTGTTCGTCCGGATTCTCTAATGCGGCTGGAATTTTCAATGATGTGGTGTCGAACGTGTTTCGTTTTGGAGTAATACTACTTGAAGGGAAGGGGAATAATGCCCAATCACGAAATGCGCCGCCTTGAAAATCGTCCAAAGCTGAGAAAGCTATATGCTCTATCGCGGACTTGGTGTCGTGGAGTTCTGCATGCTCAGCTGGATTTTCTTGCGCGGTGGGATGCAAGCACAACTGCCAGTCAATCTGGGTCAAGGCGGCAGGGGGGTAATCCTCGATGGTGGTAGGTTCCGATGAAGAGTCGTCATAGTCGTCATCCTCATCTGACATGGAAGTATCGCTATCGTCGAGATTCGTCAAGTCGACAGCTCCATGGGCAACAGTTAGGCCGAACAGCCCGCCTTCGCCACCTGAAGACTCGATGGATAAGAGACCTCCCATCGTCGCAAGCCGTTTCTGATCGCCGTTCTGTTGGGGGAAGTAGACGGGCATTCCACAGAGAGTTTCTATAGTTGGATCCGACAGTTGCGGATGAAGCGGGATGCCAATTTCAGCACCGGCACGAGTGCTCGGCGAGGCGCCGACAATGTGAACGTCGAACGAAGGCACTGTGATATCGTTGGGTTGGTACAGGTCCTTGACAAAAGACTTGCGCAAAAAGTCTCTGATCTTATCGTGAGACCCATGGCTGTCATTGCAAAAGATTACCAGACATGTCTTTGCATCTTGTTCTGTCGTTCCCAACATGATGGATCGAATGGACATTGAAGGAGGGTTGCGCTTGCTAGGCAAGAGTTTGCGGCGCCTTGGCTTTACCATGTGTTCTTGCAGTAGTTGGCTCATCTGCTCTATGACATCGTTGGCCCTTCTCGCCGTCTCCTTGCCGATCGGCTTCGCAATTGGCCGTACCCGGATCGGCCGCGGCTGATCTGTTTCGACTCCAGACGACGGTTGAGGGCGAGAAGAGCCGGCAGACGTTGCAGGGTCGGCACTGGCATCGAGGTCGCCATCGCGCGTCTGGAAACTCACATTACTAGAACCCCCATAGCCAGAATCGGCATCGGGCTGGGTCATGGGACAATCGGGGGCCATTTCCTCGGATGAGACCTCATGTTGCGCATCCTGCATCACTGGAATTGGCTGCACGAGGAGCGCTGACAAAAAAACAGATGCAAGAACCAAAATCGTTAGGCTGGGCAATCTCAGCCGCAGCGTGAGGAGTTTTGTGCATAGCCGCCGAGGCGGCGCCAAGGCATACTTGCGATTGGTGGCTGTGTCGATGAAGGCGGTCTCACAATAAGACAACAGGGCTCGGGCAGTCACGTTTTCCGGCCCCCTCTATCCCTCCCACGCTGGATTGGAATACCATCGCTTTGCCATAGTCACAAATAAACTGTGGCGTGCAACCTGAATCAATGTTCGATATTCCTTCACCTTATCCCCTTCGAGATGTATCCAGTGAGGATCTCAAGGGCCTTGCGAAAGCTCTATGGAATTGGAACCTGTGCGAGCCTTGTCGATCTCAGTGCGAACCTGGTCAAGTGCCATGCTCACCACAGCCTTGTTCGGGTATGCGCTGGGCCAGGATGAGGCCATTCTTCGACTATTATGCGAAGATCACAGCCTCCTACGTTCCCGACATTGTTGCAGGAACTCCTTCGGCTTTGTCGAATCACAACGATCTATTCACAATATTACGACTGCTCAAGGAGAACCCGGATAAGAAGCGATCAGAGCTGACGTCAAGTCACTTTGCGACTCGTGATGGCGAGGCTCCTACGCCTGATGATCAACACAGAGCTTTCAACCTTGCTGTGAGAGTAATGACCACAGTGACGTGCTGCTTGGATAACCGGTCGGTCGACACCTTGGAAGCCGGCCTGCAGCCCATACCCTGGCGGGACAATATGACGTGGATGGAGTTTTTTTCTACCGCATTTCCAGTCATTGACCTTAATCCCAGCGATAGCCAAGAGGCAACATCCCGCCGTATCAATGAGCTTGTCACTGCGCGCAGGCTGATGAAAGTAGCGCGGCTTCGATTCATGCCTACGGATGAGCTAAGAAACCATCTCAAGCTAAATCAGCAAGACGGTACGGTTGAGTTGTATCATCACACAGCCTTTCTCAAAGAGAGTCTCATCGCTAGTGGAGCCACTACAGAGTACGTGCGTCGATTTTGGGTGACCTAAAAGTACATTGCTGACACATACATCGCTCAAGGGGCCATATTCCTCGACAACTAGCTATTGAGGTCTTGGACTCCATTCAAAAGACTCTTTTCCCTTCGACAGCCGATGCCAGAATTCTTCTAAGCTCTCTAGTTTCAAAGCACAAGCTCGATCCTGATTGTCTGAGATTTGAACCATCAAGCTATCTGCTCGAGGGTGAAGGAGCATCCGGATATCGCTATCTTGAATCAAGGATGGTAGAGCTCTATGAAGAACTGGACAATCCCACTCCACGGGGATTCCTGGAAAAATGGCTCGAACGAAAAAGCGGAGCGAGGTATGTCATGATGGTAACTCTAGGAGGCGTGGGTATTGCGATTATTCTGGGTGCACTGGCATTGGCTGTGTCTATCTTTCAGGCCTGGGTTGGGTGGCAGCAGTGGCAGCATCCAGTTGGTAACTGATTGAGCATACTAGACCATTCACGGTGTTGGATTAATCTTACCATTGCCGGAAACTCGTACCCGACCCGGAACCGGTGGAGTCTGGGGTTGGGGCAGAGCGGAGCGGAGTCGGGCTGAGCGAGTAGTCGATTACAGAACATAACAATAGTAGTCTCAACTCGAGGTCTTTTAGATATCTGAGGGTCCTTTTAAAGACTGACTCTGACAGCGATAATGCTCTTCGAGTAGAACCCAGTAGCAAAGAGCCAAGCCTTCTTCTTACCGTCTTCCAGCTCCGGACTGATACCAATCAAGATAGCTGTAGTGCCCGACCTCAGCCGTTGCCCATCATCCTCAAACAGAAGCGTCTTCTCCCACGTGGTCCCCCGTGGCTTAACCATCCATATCATAACAGGCTCAGTTGCCAAAGTGTCGCCGGTGGTTTTTTCGATGTCCACACCTCTGCTCAGCCCAGCCATAACATACCCACTACTGTCTCCATTCAGCTCAGGAAAGGGGTCTCTGTAGAAGGTGGGATTGTCGACGCAATGGTCTAGTTGGACGGTCTTAACAACTTGAACGCTGGAATTTTGACCAATTTGAGCAAAATGAAGTGCTCCACTAGAAGCACTCCCAATGAGCATCTCATCTGGTGTTTTTCCACGGCCTAACCCGTTATTATTGTGCAGGCCCGTAACTGCCACCGTAACTTGGACTGCGGAAGTGGGCTCTTTGACAGACAAGTCGGCGACCTGCACAAGAACTGTAGTGGACCATTTGGCGCCCCAATATGCAGTTTCCAGAAAGCGAAGGTGACCTTCGGTATAGTAATGGTCGTTTGTGACGTAAAAAGTGGAGGGCGAGACGGCGAGGATGTCATTTGGTGTTTTGATCAGGGGATGGCTGACTGATCTGATGTGCTTGACGGAAGAAGTTCCCAGCACGTGGTGGAATATCTCTATCTGGGATGCAGCTTTGGGGAGGTTCTTGGGGTAGGATTCTGGCTTATTTCCGTCCTTGATGTATTTGAAGTACTCCGGGTGCGGGGGATGGTTGACGGCGAGAATATAAACGCTGTCGGAAGCATCCGGGTCCGATATGACATCGATACCATGGGCGACGAATGGCCCATCAAAGTTGTCAAATTCCAACCTTTTCGATGTAAAACTCTGGCTGGGTTAGTATCGGGTCACAAGAGAACAAGGGGGACAAAATACCTTGGGATCTATGACGTGAATAGACCCACGCGACTGACCGGCAGACACGGGGTCAATAAAGGTAATGAGAGGGGGATACCAGGTAAAATGGTCGTAGGAGTCTTGACAAGCGGCAAATATCAATCCACTATGGTGATGCATGTCTTCGCAATGGATCGTGTCTGGGATAGTGACGAAATCATGTTCAGCGACCTCGGTGTTGGAGGGCTGGCGGAAGACGCCCACAACAGTAGTGAAGAGACGAATTGACGGCGCGATGTATATAGCAATGCCGACTACCAGGATTGAGAGGGCCGTGAGCTTTGGGAATGCCATTTTGAACTTTAATTGGGAAACTAGGGTTGGAGAGCCCGTGAAGATCAGTTACCTAGGTGTTTTATAGAGACTATGTCTGGGGAGCGGGGTTTGGCGGACTAACGTGTTTGTCCGCGGGTCCCGTTTCACCCGCTGCCAAACAGCATTGATCAGCTGTCGCCCAACCTCGGCTCGACTGAAAGCTGAGACATCCCGGCCATGGCGACCCTCTCTGTCTCCGAGTGGCTATCTGCAGTTTACCCCGGAATTCGTTAATACCCCCAACACCTATGCCGGTTGCTGAGTCATCTCGTTGGGTAGCTTGACTCGACGGCGTAAATGACATCAACTCAAATGTTGGTCTCCTGCATCATCTCGTTCAATTCATCAACTTCGTTCTTGTCCTCGCCCTCGTCACTACTATCATCCAGCTGGCAGATAACAGGGGGGTGGCGCAGCTCGTAGTCAACCATGAAGTTATGGCGAAATGCGTATGGGGCCTGCACATCGTATTGTGGTGTGTCGAGAAACTCCACATCGACCATGGCCTGAGCCGGGATTCGGTGAAGAATGAGGTATTCATGTTTTGGGAAGCTGTAGGTAAATCGAAGCTCCGATATGAGGTGCGCCATATTGAATAGACATGTTTCAGTCGATAGTTGAGCAACGTCTATTTTAAGAATGCGGATAGACTTGTGTCGTCGTTTGCGTTGTTGAGCCCAATTCCAAGCATGCCCGTAGTCACTGAACGCTGACATGAAACAACTTCTTCGGCAACTATTCCAGTTGCTGTGTCCACAAACTGCCTCTTTGAACTCGGAGCTATCCTTGAATGTTCGCTTGTCGTTCGATGAGACCATGTCTCTGTTGAGCCAAGATGATTGGGATCCTGAATGAGTGACCCTCCAAAGAAACTGTGGGGGCTCTGTGCATCGGTAGCTATCGAGATCCAATTCTGTCATTTTGATCAGCTAGCGTCTCAAAGAAAATCTTTATAGACAGCTGTAAGAGACTGCATTGGGGTGGCTGGTGTTTGATAAATTTTCTCATATATATATCAGCTGATGGTCCAACCCACGTTATCCCGACGTCACCCCGAAGTACAATATCAGTTCCGAGTCGACTGAGACGCCGTTGACTGAGACTGGTCAGCCGTTACGAATCCAAGGTGTTGATATGTGTTGCTGTGTCCTTGTTAGGAAGGTGGTCGACTTTTTCATGATGGCCCGTAGGCGTGAACTGGCGAAGCTGATAGAGAAAATACCGACGCATCCCCATCCACCGTGAACTCACGATGCACAGTCCCCAGCCTCATCAGTAATGGCTTGGGGGCATGTAGACTTAGGACGGTACTGAGACTGCAGTGAGTCTCAATACTAGAGAGCGGGGCTGAGCACACATATTCGCTGGATTAACGAAGCTCAGGTTATGGTTGCAATCGATGGAAGCCGAGGTGGTCTTGGGGTTGTCACAAACTGTCCCGAGCCCGGAATCTACATGCGCGGGGCAAGGTCCGGGGCTGAGCCGAGCGGGAGTCGGGTTTGGCGGGGGACGGAGGAGGCGGACGAGTCGGCATAAAGCTGACGGCATCCGAGAGTCATACCAACGTTAATAAGCCAAGCCAAAAACTACCTACTGTCGCATTAGTCAATTATGGAAAGGGAAGTGGAATCAATTCTCTCGTTTCTCTAGCATACTGACCAAGGGCCTTCCAAATCTTGAGCAGCATCGCAACACGCCTCTGTGGAACTGCCTAAGACGCTCTGGAGGTTGGCAAGAACCTTGAGCCACACCACTCCTTTCTGATTTATACGATAGGTAGAGTGAAATGATAATCTTATGACACAGAGCAGGAATAGGATAACTAATCAAGCGAAAATGTGGAAACAAAGGCCGCATTGCAACTCCTTGCCACTACGCCATCGTGACAAATCGTCTGTACACTGCTGGGTTACTGTATATAAACCCCGGCCGTGTCAATGAATTGAACAGTATCAATCCCTCATCCTACCAAGACCATCCAGTTACTTATCACCATCACTACAGTACCTACCATGGCGACCACCCAGGAGACCGCAAAGACCCGCTACCTGACGGCCAACAATATCAAATTTGCTTACCGCATCATCGGCCCCGAGAGCTCTTCCAAGCCACTAATCCTCTTCTTAAACCACTGTCGGTCCAACATCGACCTGTGGGATCCCCTGGTCGTCAACGGCATTGCTGCTGGTGGTCGACAAGGTATGTTATTGCTGAAGTTAGGGTTACACGCAGGGACTAACAAAGAGTGCCATAGTCATCACTTACGACTATGCTGGAGTTGGCCACAGCGGCGGCGACTGCGAGCTGTCCGTCAAGGCCTTCTCGGCCAATGCCATTGCCTTCCTAAAGGAGCTTCTCCCGACTCTGCCCGGTAGCCCGAAGCAGGTTGATCTTCTGGGCTTTTCCCTTGGTGGCTACGTGGTTCAGCAATTGACGATTGACATGCCCGAGATTGTCAACAGGATCGTCATTTCCGGCTCTGGCCTCAGCGGCACAGCTTCGTCTTGGACTGCGGTCAGACCCATGGCCGAAGTGCAGAGCGCCATTAGCGCCGAGCCGGCAGATGGACAGGCCATCGCCGACGCCTTCTTCCCTAGCTTTATCAACACCAAGGAAGCTTCTCAAGGCTGGCTCGGGCGCATTTTCTCGGGACGGGCTCAGGTCGCTGGCAAAGACGGCGAACCCGAGTTTAGAAACTTTCTCCACGGACCCCAGCTGCAACGACTCACTGAAGCGTACCTCAAATGGGACGCTGACACGACGACCAATGCTCTGCTTCAGACAATCCAGAAAGATGCTCTTGTCACGGCCGGGTCCAACGATCTCATAGTGCCCAGTCAGAACGCCTACGCGCTGTCCCGGCAGATACCGCGTGCTAACTTCGTCGTTTATCCTGGCTCCGGGCACGGTCACTTGTTCCAATACTCTGACTTTTACGTGAAGCAAGTCAACTCTTTCTTGGATGGGGAGTGGCCCTCGCCTCCGTCTTACGGAGCTATTCGGGGGCAACTCGGTGTTCTGAACTAGCCAACGACGAGATTGTCATTCTAGATGGGCTCACTGAAGTTGTTATGGATCATCAGGCAGTACACCAAGACATAACTTCGAGCATCGATAGTCTAGGAGAATTGAGTACTTTCATTTATGTCTACAGAACTTTGTGGTCAATGTTTTCTTTACTAAAGTCACTATCTTCTATCCTTTAAGATCCTACCAAAGTGTCAATCGTAAGCACTCTACTTGATCCGAATTTCATCACCTAGACTAGGTACCACAAGCTTAGTCCAATCCAACACCTCACAAAGCTGTAAGGAGCTGCTGCATGAGACGCTCCGGCTCATCCCAGTGCGCCTTAACTTGTCAGACGTAGTATCGAGTAGGCTTTCCAGATAACTTACGAAATGGTTTGCTCCCTTCATAGTGACGATGGAGATGTTCCGCATCTTATGGCCAAGTTGCTCGGCTTCCTTGAGCTGATTTTGGATGCTCAGCGCTGCCCATGGCATCTCATAAACAGAACGATCGCAACACAAGTAAACAATTGGCAAAGTCTCCCAGAAACTTGGAGTAGACTTTCGAGGGAGACAGAAAACTCGATCGCGAAGCTCTGCATTTAATCCCGTTGAAAGACCCAGTCCAGCGTACAGGATATCGCTACCCTCAAACCCTGCCACTTTACTGTCGAAGAAGCCCTCAATCTGCTCCTTTGTGGCTGTATCGATTGTGGGAAGTTGATCCTGGGCAGGGATGCGCCTCTCAAGTCCGTCGCTATGTTCGGTTGGTAGCTCATGGGTGTAGTATGCAGAGACCCACCGAGAGAACACCTCCGCACGGTCTTCAGGTGGGATTGATTCGTCGCGTAATGGTAGGTAAGGATCTTCTGGCGGCGGGTAGGCAAAACATGTATACGGAGAATCTGCAAATCATTCCCTCAGTGAGATCTAGACGAAGAGGCAGTGAAAAGAAACGTCTTACCATAGATAATCGCGTGGCGGACGTATTTGCTAATGTCAACACCCCCAACAGGGAAAGACGATGCGTGAAGCAGGAATGGCATCAACCAGATGGCTCCCAAAGACCATGCCACGAGTATTATACCACCGCTTTGACCATTGGGAAGCGGGATCTTTTCTTGCTGCACAAAGGCCGTCAGGAAGTCAAAGAATTCATGAGTACGGTTGCGCATGAATTCATTCAACAAAGCCTTCCCATCTTCCGCCTCCTGTACTGCTTCCAGCTGATGACGTTCCTCGGCGGTATATGGGTCCGATCCTGGATACTCGCGACGGTTGAGTACAACTAGACGAGAATTGTGGGTCGCAGCAAAGGGTAGCATTGGGATAAAATTGGCTAGGTTGTTTAATTAGTCGACTTCTAGTCATGAGCAGTAAGTCATCGGGGACCTCACCACTGTGAAAGCCGAGTCCGTGGATGATCACTACAGTGGTGTAGTCGGAACTACCAGCAACAGGACCAGTGTCTCTGTACGCCAGCTTTCCAAGCTTACATAGCTCAGCTGCCATTATGAAGTGTATTTCGAAAGGCTGCTAGAAGGATATTGAATGAGGCTGGATGGTAAAACATTTGCAGGATGTAATGACACTTATATGTGAGCGGTAACACAGCAACCGAGGCATGCTTTTAATAGACTACTACTTATACTTGAACTTATAGCTCATCAAAATCCGATTCTGATATCATTATTTGGCTAAAAAAGAAGTCCATATTCTCACGTCTATAGAGGCTTGTCGAGCATGTTGCCACATTCCCGGCACCCAACATTTCTATACCTATCCTGCATAAGTCACCGCCCAAACACGCATAAGGTGCATACTAGACGAGGGTAGTGCTTACTTCTGCAAGGGTGGCCAACCGAAACATGGTGCCATATAAAACCCCAGTTTGGATGACATGCTGACTATGTTTGTTGACGTAGACTGGGGTCCGGGATGGTCGGAACAGGTCGGAGAAGCGGACGATTAGTCAGAGATCTCGCCAAAGACTGGATCCGGTCGAATAATGCGCCCGCTAAAGGATTTATTAGGGTTCCCGTGGAAAGCCACGGCGGCGGTCTGGGTCGCATAGTTTCTCTTTGTTGTTAGTGCGATTTGTGACGCCTCATCCCCTGTTCCCTGGCCATCTGCCATCAAAGATAGTTAAAACATCCCGTGTGATCCGCTTGGTCAACCACTTCTTCGCTTTTTTCTTGTCCTTGAAGTTTTTCTACTTCTCTTGTCTTCAAAGACCGTTTCAGTGGTAGGTTGATCGCCGTGAGCGGCGACCTTTTGCATTGCTCGAGGAAACAGACTAACGGCGCCACATGTCAGCGGGAGGCCACCCTACGTAGCTTGATCTGATGATTCCAGGCAGTGCAAATTCTATTTCTTGACCTTGGCCCCCTTTGTTTTTTCTCATCCACGATAATTCTCTGCGGGGCAAAATGGCCAACTTCAAGGCTATCATCATCGGCGCGGGCCCGAACGGCCTTCTGGCCGCCCTCACGCTACAGAAGGCCGGTGTCGACTTTATCATCCTGGAAAAACGAAAGGTGGCGGATCTGAACTGGGGGTCATCCGTCTGTCTGTGGCCTCACAGTGTTCGAGTGCTTGACCAGCTGGGTTTGCTCAAGGAGGCAAAGAAGTTGTACATGCCCATCAAGCGGAAATGCAACCTACGACGCGACGGCTCTGTTATTTCTTGGAGCAACATGATTCAGGATATCAAGGATTTGTAAGTGATAAGTAATCAAAGTATTTGCACCGAGGCTTACCAAGACAGCCATGGCCACGACTGGATGCTCTTTGAGAGGGGAAATCTGGTCAACATGCTCATGAAACATCTTCCGGACAAATCTACCCAGCTGATGTTAGATAAAACCGTCACCGATATCAACTCAGGGCCCGACTCAGTCCAAGTTACTTGCTCAGACGGAAGCTCGTACTCCGGATCTATCCTCATCGGCGCTGATGGCATTAACAGCACTGCCCGCTCATTCATCGACGGCGCTGATACCGATAGCGCTGACGAAAAAGACTCTTACGCCAAGGACACTTTTCTGACCACGTTCTACGGCGTATACGGCCATGGCGGCGCTCTATCACCCACTTTAGAAGATCGAGCTGTGTATGAGACGCATTCGGATGGTTTCAGCACTCAGCTGATTGTCGCCTCACCCGAAAAACACTACTTCCTCATTTATCAAAAGCTACCGACTCCAACTCGAAAAGCTCATTGGCTTGCCGCTGAGAAAGCAGAGGAGCTGGCTACGCAGAATGCAGATACCTACCTGGCACCAGGCGTTACCTACAAGCAAGTATGGGAGGGCAAGTCCTGGACTCACATGGCGCCACTGGAAGAGGGCGTCACCAAGACTTGGTTTAAGGACCGCGTGGTTCTACTCGGCGACTCGGCGCACAAGATGACACCGAATCTGGGTTTCAGTCTCAACACCGGCTGGCAATCTGCCGTCACCTTGACGAACCTCTTGAGAGCTCTCTTGGCGGAGAAACAAAACCCTACCAACAATGATCTGACGGAGTTGTTCACAAAGTACGACAATCTCCGCCGCGGAATTGTGAAGAAAGATCTAGAGTTGTCAGCAACGGCCACTCGCGTCCAGGCCTGGGACACGCTGCCCTGGAAAGTCATTGACCAATACATTCTCCCGTATGTAGGCGGCGACCGGGCCCTCCTCAAGTACCTCTGCTCCCCACTGGTCAAGAAGTCGATCACTCTGGATTTCTTGCCGGAGCACAATTTTACACAGGGAAAGATAAGATGGGTCAACAAGCCTGCTGATCATGAAGAGGCCGACATGGACGTTTTGTAGAATTTCATTACTTGGAACTCGGTGTCGGGAGTATAACCGTTAAACCTGATCAGATTTCACATGTACGTTCGACTTTGAAGGAATTTATACCACCAAATGATACAGATCTCTAGAAAGCAGGTCATATTCATCGCGTGGTGCCATTCTACGCTAAAACGAATCCGGGGAACAGAATCGTCAACTTCTCGAGGTGAATTGCTGACTGGTTTCGCCCTAAACTTGAAACGGCTGCCTGATCAAAAAGATGTGGCAAGATGTCATTGGATAGAAGCACCATTGGCATTATCGTAATTATTTTCTGTATTCACGTCGAATGTAGAACTAATTCGATTCGACGCTTTATGGTCATAAACCGCAACCATGCCAGAGCTCAACAAGCTATGCACCGAGTGCCAGCAGTGTGTCCACTCTTTTGAGCGAGATCACCAGACAATCGTCGGCACGAATTTTGACAGTAGCACATGGGGTTTCATGGATGCCGCATCAGAGTCGCTTCACAACAGTATTCATCACTCCAATACCCTCAAGATAGCAGATTCAGCTGCACAGGGCTGTCACCTATGCAGCATCTTGAGAGAGCACATACGAGCAATCGCCCTCGAGAAGCAGGCGCTGCCAGTGTATATCAAACCAAACACGAATAGCAACACTAGCTACTTAAAAGCTTCAATCTCCCCGCATCGGATTGAGGTCTCTCTACCTATGAGTGAGTCCCATGCCACAAGATGTCATCTGGCAACAGCTCATCACATCTACTAGACTCTGTGCCACTAGTAGAGAACACATTCGACGAAAATGGCTTAGCTATTCCTATGGCACATTATAGTGATGATGGATCAAGACCCGATGCCATCCTCGGCATGATGAGAGATTGGTTGAACCAATGCTATATGTATCATCCAAGGTGCCGCCAAGTAGAAGCGTCCCGCCTGCCAACGAGAGTCATCGATGTTGGAAATGAAGAGGCGGGGGACAAACTATCCCTGATTCACACCAATCAAGCCTGCGGAACGTATCTCACCTTGAGCCACTGCTGGGGACAATCTGTTTCTCCTTGCACAACAACTGCGAACCTTGAGTTGCACTGCAAGGGCATCACGCTTGGTTCGCTCCCAAGAGCCTTCCAAGACGCCATATGGGTTACCCGCGGTCTGGGAATACAGTACCTGTGGATTTACTCGCTGTGCATCATTCAAGATGACAAGAATGACCGAGACCGAGAGAGTACGGCAATGGCAGACATTTACCGAGGGTCGCTTTGCAACCTTACTACGGATGGAGCTTATGACGCTAATATCGGTCTTTTCCTCGAGCGCAACCAACTCCAGGTCACAACCTGCAAGATATCAACCTCTATTCCGGAATCTTTGTCTAAAGCGTGGTACATTTACCCACTGCGTGAGCTGTACGCGACCTCGGGGAAGAACGCGCTTTCTGGTCCTGTTTCTTCTAGTAGCTGGGCTCTTCGGGAGAGACTGCCTTGCAGGACGATTCACTTTCTTCCAAACCAAATCGTTTGGGAATGTCGTGAAATGGTCATAACTGAGCATCAGTACATAGGCGACAAACGACCTATACGGGAATTGACTAGACAGCGTAGTTAGGGTCAGGGGCAAGGTGCCGACCTGTGGCTATCCCTTGACTAGAATCTTTATAGGTAGTTATTTTTCAACCTGGGCGCTGTTTTTTTGTCCCTCTTGGCATAGGCCGGTCTGAAGCTTGACCCTCGGGAAATCTGAAGTTTGTAATGGCCGTTTCTCCATATTGACTACTTTCACATAGTTCAAAAAGTCTGACTGGTACTTTACAACTTTATGTAAAGGTCACGATATCCTACAGTGATTAGTGTTCACTACCTAGTGAAAAAGAAGACTAATCAACGCCAGGGAGAAACAGTACCTATTTCGCATTCATTGTCATAGCTATCGGTACAGTTGTAGATCAGGAAGTTTAAGAAGATATGTCATCCAGCGTGCAGCTACAGCAAGAGTTCACATGATGTACAGGCCTTCGGCATGGAGGTAATGGGGATAGGATCAATCGCAAGGGTCAAATTATGCCTTTCCAAGCTACCTTCAACTACAGCCAGGGAGAGCCGGGTTCGACCAGAGCTTAATAGATTACTTGTGCGCCTTCACCTACAAGAATATGTGTTCCCGTTGGGCTCTTGCGACCTCCAGACCTTGAAATATGTTCAAGTACGCTGCGTTGGAATGAAAAGAAACTGGACTACGACGGATCGAATTATTATGACTGGTCCTGCTGGTTAACACATTCCCGATAAACATGCATACTACAAAAAATCAGAACCTCGTGGTATCTGCGCAGGTTTTATCCCATCAACATCATAGGACTTGTCCATCCTTTTCCCGCCCAGTGAATACACAAATGAAATAACCTCCGTGTAGCCGGTCGTAGCTCTTCTTCTTTTGAGACCTAGGGTAATGAGCCCATCCTCCCGCATTTCACCTTACGAACAAAAACTATCAAACGTTCATTCCCTTCAATTCCATGACAACCTTCTCTCTGTACTTTCTTTGGAGCTTGATAGCAACATCAGGATCAGTTTGGTCATCGTGTTCCTCCAGGCCAAACCCTTCGTGTCCTTGAATACAAGCTTTAACAGCATCGTGATATCTTCTCCCCATCAGTTCCAGTACCTTAGCCAGGTATTTCGGCTTGGTGTGTAGAAGTTGGGATTGTATCTTCAGGCACTGGCTGGTTGTGACCTCGCTCACATCACCAAGCTCCATAACTGTCTCAACAGGTTGCCAGTGCGCAATCTCGATCAAGACTATTCCAAGACTGTATATATCAAAGGTTTTGCGCCAGCTGTGCTCGTGCTGGGATGATGTTTGGCTGGTTGGCCAACAATAGAGATCTCTCGCTGCCGTTGCCTTAGGGTTCTCCACCGTCTTACCACCATCCGGCCGTGAAAGATCAAAACCTGACACAATCGGGTCGGACATGTCCGGAGCATCTCCATCATAAAAGAATAAGATGTTGTCGCTGCGAAACGCCTTGTGTAGCCAATCAACAGAATGTAGATAGAGTAGGCATGCGGAAAGTCTACACGCCAACGCAACTCTCTCCGTCAGTGATGGCCGTGAAACGGGCGAAAAGAGCGACCGTAGCCTTTTCGGACCACCAGTCGTCTGCGATGGGGTATCGAAGACCCATGCAAAACGATGGTTCTCGGGTTCTTCGAAGAACCCCAGGCAAGTTGGTGTGCAAAAGTCAACGGGCTTCGGATATGAGAGTAGTTTGGCCAGTTGGGCTGTTCTGGCTTCAATGTTGGAGCGCATGGTGTTGGCCTGGCCCTTTGAAAGCTGGAGGTTAGTCTTCAAGTCTTCAGGTCCATATCCTTTCCATTCAATCCACACGACCCGGCTTTTCACTGCAGACAATTCTTGATTTGCCTCAGTCATCCCCACATGTTCATCATAAGTCGCTTTCGTGATGTCATGTTCATGCTCAGTGGAGAAATACGTAATTTGAGCTCGTGGTATCAAGTTTCCCATCGTGCTTGCGATTTTCAACTCTTTCAAACTTGCCAAATCCCGTAACATTCCCAATTCATGGTTTGCACCGAAATCTGGCCGGGTTTCTCCAGTTCGAGAATCCGCAAGGAGTAGTAACACGCCTCGCACCAAGCCGGCGAGTTCCTTTTGCGTCTGTGTAGCTTGCACGACTTCCATGAATATGGCCTCAGTCCTGTCCTGTATAGCCCGTAGGCGAGAGTCTCCAGTCAACGCTCTCAGGCGGCTAGTATAGTAATGCAATCGTTTCAGCGCTTCGTCAAACCTCTTCTCGTCCAGGCAAACCCAGCGAAATCGCTTTGGGTGTTTGAGCACTTCGCCGAGGCTGGACAGGAACTTGTAGGCTAAACTCCATGAATTCTCCTTGGCATCACTTCTTTCGTCTGGTATGAGAAGCATAGAAGGAGCTTCGGCGAAAATGTCTTTGACTTGGTCGCCATCAAGTTCGGCCCGTTCATCTTGGTCGATAGTGATGCTTTGCAATTCTTCGTATCGTCCATTAAGTCGTCCAATAGTTTCGAGAACGGTGCGGATCTCCGATAAGACTGCAGCTGTGTCGAGAACAGAAATACCAAGGCTGTCTTCAACAGTCTTTGGGGGCGGCTTCTGTAGCAGCCCGGTCTCTGTGGCCCAGGAAATGAGTAAGTTGTACTCGAGTATCAGGTTCATGCGCCTTTCTGCGCAAGACTCCGACATATGCACAACAGCTTCCAAGAACTTATATCCTAGTTGTGAATACCTTGTTAGAAGTCGATATCATGGTTCATAAGGGTTAATTGGTACTTGCCTCTAATGCAGCCATCGAGGAGCTGAAGCGTCAGCGATACCGCGCCTACTGCATCTGCCATGGTGGAATTTAGAGATCGCCTCAGAATAAGCGCCGCAAAAGAGCTTCCCAATTCCACGGACGGAGTTAAATCAATATTTTAGCTGTCTCTCACTTCTGATTGACCACAAGCATCGATTTATAATGGCTGGTGGTGAGGAGGCACCACAGCTAATTTGCTACATCAGGTCCGCAGGGGTAAGAGCACAGATTGGCTATGACATCAGATGTCGAGGCTTCGCTGTCAGATTGCAGGGGGCGGGAAGCCATCCCTGAACTTGCCCCTGCCTATTCATGAAACGCTTAAGCTGCATCACATCCTCCAAGACGATCTTTGCCAAGATATACCTTGCAACCAGTAAACTACGTAATCTTCAGTTACCAACCGACACTTGTCCTGCGGGGTTTTATCCGTCAACATGAAGGTTGGGGGTTTGGTCTTGGCTTTCGAATGAAGCCATGCGTGGTTCCACCACATGCCTGACGAGGCTGGCGGATGTCGATCAGAAGAAGCCACCAGGCTCTCCTCGCATCCCAGTGCAGTTTCCATGCCCCCTAAAGGTTTTTTCGACTTGAGAACCTCTCCAATGACTGCAAAGATATCCAGAGCACGTGCTCATTCTTTAGCCTAGCTATCGCCGCTGCAACAGTTCCTCCATCAATGACGTGGAAGAATGAGCTGGACTTCAGTCGAGCACAATAATGTTTTCCCCATTAATGAGATAAGGTAGTCACACGCGGAATACAATGCAACCAGAAAGGGTACCCAGCACTGGCCCAACCAAGTATCCTGCATCAGCCGCCCGGGATGCGCCGATCCGCAGTGGGGGTTCTCAGAACTTGCATGTCAAGAAGGCAGCTGAAAGGAAATACTAGTACGAAGTATCTTGTTGTGACTGCATTGACCACTTGTGTCAGCGTAATGTGCAATTGGATGATACGTTGCTTGATTTACTGTTAGAGAGATGATGAGCCATACTCCTGGGCTGTCGCTTGCTGTAATTGACGCTACCAGCATGCTGCATCCAGGATAGATAACAACTCGCCCGGCTTCTGGGAGAAAGTGAAGAAACAATGAAACATCAGGCCATGTAGCTGACCACCGGTTTCCACTCGGTCAGTTGTGGCTTCGTTACGTGCTCTTTCATTCGACTGGACATGTAAGCGCGGGATAGCCGTCACTTGGCATGTTCACTTTTGACTCCGCCTTTATGCGCCAGCCGCGTCTGAGTCCCCTTCACCTTGCCGCATGTAACCCATCCTAGCCATCTCCCGCTACATCCTTAGACTAGGTACGGAAGGAAGTAATTGGTGGCTGCAGTTCTCGTTTAGTACCTAGTGTCAGGGACACCTATCAGAAAGAAAAGAATGCGACAACCACATCTTCTTGGACACTCGACCCACCCGCTCGTTACTGCCTCGTCTTGACCGAGGGCCAATCCGGCCCTCATCGGTGAATGGTGACACCACCTGGGGTACCATGGCTTGAAAAAGTGGAATGGCAATACGCAGCGGAAACCATATGGAGTCTCCCATTGATCTCCGATTGGTTCCAGCCAAGGCCGCGGACATCGCCAGTACAAAATTATTGCTCCCTTAGCAGGGTTGGCAGAAGTTGATAGATCAAAAAACCTGGGCTGAAGTGTCAGGGCGCTGTTTTACCGTCTTCTGCTCACTTTTTTATTTAGCTAGATCGTTGATGATCACAATGCTCCCAAGAACCTAAAGCACGCCAAAATCTCTGTAGTGATACATCAAATTCAAGTAAATTTCTGTAGCTTCTGCAGTAGTTGAACTCGAAGGTATGTATCTCATAAGATTTTGCATCAGAAGCTCAGAGACTCCGAGGAGAGTAAAAGGCTTTACCCCAGCGACGTCTGGATTATCGTCACATTATTTTAATAGACTTTCCCTTCCCTCCTATTGACGAATCTCCTTCCAAGCCAAAGCACACACGAGTTCTCTTACTCTCCCCTAATCTTTTGTCATCCTCTCTTTTGTTGAACTCTCTTGGATCGGTCTGCATCGGCAATCTCATATTTGATCGATATCTGTGACCTACCGCAGTCCAATGCAAGATGCCTCAAAATCGTCAAGCAGTATCGGCAAAGCCAAAGACTCATCCTGTCTTTGACAACTTGCTGGCAGCCACGCAAATTAGCGCAATGTACCTGGAAGATTGCCAGAAGAAGCTGTACGAGTTCTGCAAACCGGACTATGTAGGCAACTCTCGGTACCAAAACGAACTTGATGGTCGAGAATTAATAGGTACAATTCTGGGCCACCTGATGGCAAATGACCCGGAATGGATGCATACATGGATGCAACACATCGGAGAATTCCAGCAATCCCCACGCGACAATGACCTGCCATTGTCCCTTGACGTCGTGGAGACGCGGCTCGGTTTCCTCAATCCCGAGCATCGAGGGAAATTTATTGATTTGCAGCGAATGTTTTGCGCGGACTGGGAGATAGAACATCACAAAGACATTCCAAAGCACCTGCTCCCCCCTTTTTATACCGCTGGTACTTCCGGCGACGGGACGTTTGCTATCGTCGAGCAAGTTCAACTGGTCAACAGCGGGAATCAATCGGGAACCCGCATATACGCGCGGAAAAGGCCGAAAGCTCGAGAGCATAACTCCAAGTTGATGGATGAATTGAAGACCCTGAAGGACATGACTAGGCACCACCATGTGGTTCGGTGTGTTGGATCGTACAACCACGATGGATCTATCAACATTCTCCTGGAACCTCTTGCCAACAAAGGAAATTTTTCTCGGTACCTGGAAGACTGTGGGTCTCGCCGCTGTTCCGAGCCGAGAAGAAATATTCTCATGAAGTCGTTCGGATGCCTCATCTCCGGGCTTGGCTTTCTCAGCACCACGATGCGACACAAGGATATCAAGCCGGACAATATACTTGTCCATGACGACACCGTTCTTTTCACCGACTTTGGCAGTGCTTATCCTTTTGCAAAGAAGGGCACCGGCTCAGCGACTTCGAACACGGTGCCTGGGAATATCAATTGGATGTACGCTGCTCCCGAAGTCCGAACCACAAACGGGCAGAGAGATGTGAAAACCGACCTATTCTCACTAGGGTGTGTTTTCACAGAAGTCATTGCGGTCCTGTCGCAGAAGGAGAGGTTTACCGAGTCGTATAAGGTTGAGTGCTATGGAGGGCATGTCGATGAATTACATGCCTGGCTTGATGTTATCAAGGGTGAAAATCCCGAGCTCTCTATGCCAATTGAATGGTGCAAAAGAATGACTGAGAAGGAACTGGAGAAACGCCCGAAGATCCCTGTCTTGATCTCGGATCTGAGGAAAGAGTGCGAGTCGAAAGGGAAGTCAAACACCTACTTCTGTTCCAAATGCCTCGAGAGACCAGCCACAGGCACACTGTCTACGGTTGTTGAGGAGGAGAATGAGTCCCAAGCAGCGGAATATTTTTATGCTCTACAGCAGAAGCTCAACGTCAATGAGCGGGATATCTACGGGATGCCGCCGCTAAGTACAGCCGCAAGACGGGGGCAATTGGGGATCGTTAAACTGCTGCTGGACGCAAAGGCCGAGATTAGTCAAGTGGATCTCAACGAAGGTGGAACACCGCTGCATTGGGCTGTTCAGGGGGGTGATGCAGCTATTGTCGCACTCTTCCTAGAAACTGGCGCAGATATCGACGCGCAGAATCCATTCCTCGGCTCCCCACTTAGCTGGGCGGTACAGAACAACCTGATGAATGTCGTGAACCTACTTCTTGAGAACGGCGCAGACGTTGCTGCGAGAAACAAGAAGACTGGTTTAACGCCGTTGCATCTGGCGGCTCAAGAGGGCCACATGGACTTAGTCAATCGGCTAGTCGAAGCAGGGGCCGATATCACAGCAACAGACCAAAGACATCGGACGCCATTACAAGTAGCACAAGAGAATCAGAAGGAAGAAGTGATCAGTCTCCTCCTCGCGAAACAGGAGAGCGCCACCGTTAGTTCAATGGCTAACGAACAGCGCCTCGAGACCCCAGACATTGGCGCTACCGGGCATCGGAAGAGTGAGTCAGCAGATCACAATCAGCACGGTTCGCTTCCACACAGGTCTGCAATGAGGAAGAATCCCGAATCAGGCCAAGTCAAACAGAAGCGCACTGAAAAACGTGCGAGGATTTTGGATGCGGCGCCTTCGCCCGAAAGCGAGAGTACGGATAGCTAGCAGGCTCTTTGTGTATGCATGGTGTCTTATGTTATTTCTTTGTTCTTTCCTTGCCACTAAACTATTGTTCATTCTGGTTTCTAGGGGGGTTGCTAGGAAGGTTGAGCAGTGCATATAGGAAAAATAAAAAATCTGACCCGGTACCTGTACCGTTCTTGCATAAAGACTGTAATGCTTGGCGCTGTGACTGGTTCTTCTGCCTGTGGCATGAAAAGGACTGGGTAGAATAACCCGTGCTTTGCTTCAGAGTTCGAACTACGTGCCCTCATCAACTACACCGGTCCGGATCTTCAAGATGGCGATGACCTGGTCCCGCCCAGCGCGTAAGGCGGGCTCTTTGTGTCTGCCGTAACTTGGTTTACCGCATACGCCTATCCAACTACCGTCAGGCATCCAAAAGTATTAAGAAATATTTGTTCATCTTCAGTTCTTTCGACGGTTAGCCCGAAACTAATGGCTGGTCGGGTTTACATGGCTAGGTACTAAATCTTCCTCGGACTCTGTTGAGATGTATGTCTCCTTATTCAAGTCAACCTCGTAACGACGACATTCATTTATGGTTTTAGGCATTGGCGAGACATGTGACATTATGGTCGGTGAATTAAATGTGTAAACAAGATTTGATTTGTGGTATTAGGGCGTAATTAGTTACGTTCAAATCGTTAAGCTTTATCCAAGTGGGCTATAAGGTGGGAGAGGCACCTCCACAAACATATTGGGACACAAACGTTGCTAATTGCAGACTACTTGGGCATATCGAGACTTGACCAAAACGACACATCTCATTGAACAGTTGTAAAGCGTATAATTTATTCCCTCATGTCGGCCTAACTTTATGCAGCCTCCGTCGGCCTATCTATACGATAAATCATCTTTGCAGTGTTAAAGTACGCCTCGTACTCAATATCCTCGTCAACATCGTAATGATAATGACCGCCTGCATCTTCCCCCACTGGCGAAAAGCAATGAGTATGCTCTATGCGTAATCCCATGGCGCCATCCGGATCCGCCGAGTGCAGAACAGACAAGCATACAACCGGTCCGTCAAAGTCATGATACGTCAGCCAATCATCGAGCTGCTTCCAGTCTTTGAACAGCAGGTCTTTCTCTGGTGGAAAGTCAGGCATAACGTGATATTTTGCCTTTCCTGACTTGACGAGAAAAGCACCGCCGAGGCTTACAGTCTGAGTGTCACCATAGGCAGCGTTGAGTGCTTTTCGGATGCATTGTGGGAAACTCTTTTCAGCCCCCTTTCGCTTCCGTGCCGTGATTTTAAGAACTGGGCCTGGATCTCCCGATGAGCCGTAAAGGTTGATCATCAGGGCGCAATCCAAAGACGGGCACTTTTCAACGCTTACGGAGCCGGTGTCGCGGCTTATCAGAGCAAACCGCGACCCATTCGTAACGTTATCAAGACTACCCCGCCAGCTAAGATTTGGCGCAAGCTCACAGTTCTGGCCAACAACGTGAAAAGGGCCGGCTCCGGCGCCGAGCACACTTCCCTTCTCAGGATCCATCTCCATGGCTTTGGCGAGGTCAGTCATCGACCAGATAGTGTTATCCAGTCGGGGCCGAGGGAAGAGGTTGGGTTTGCCACCGACATCTGCAATCTTCTCATCTCCTGAGAGACCCTGGACGGCGAGATTGAAAGGAGCCTCTCGTAGATCGGGACACGTCACGACGCTGACGGAAGAATGCTCAAAGTTTGCGGCAAGGGGGCCTCTGAGCTTATCAGCCAGCTCGTCGAGGCTGGGCGGCGAGAGGGGAAACTTTTGCGTATGCATTATTGGTGACGTCTTTCAAAATGCGATTGATACTTCCAAAATAACAAACAAAACATGTTCCAACGCTAAACGGAAAACATGAAGCGGACTGCCCCGTCTTATGGCGTGCTTCTCCGCATCTGTCCCGGCAACTCGGCGTCGGCTTTCGGCCGCCAGCCCCGTCTTTAAGCCGAAGCTAATCTTGTGCGTGTGAGCAACGCCATCCCATCAATCTTGGATACCCGGTGAACCATCCGAAATATACACAAACACCAGCCCTCACAAACCCCTTATTTTAACCCTCTGAAATCCAGGCATCAAATCCAGCATCAGTACCATCGATCTTCCTTGCTACCAGAGTTGCCTTATAACTAATGAGATGAACGAATGATTAAACTCGTTATTCTCAGCCGTCAGAGCCTGGAATCCTGAATCGCTCCATAGCATCTTGGCTTCGTGGGCAGCGTACATGTTGATCAGACATCTCATTTCATCGATATCTGTCGGTGGGTTGGTCGTGTGGGCGTAGGTGAATCGGATGAGCTGGATGATTTCATGAACGCCCTCTTCTTCCAGCTTGAGGTTCATCAGGTCGGTCCATAACTTGCGTAGGGCAGCTGACTTGAGTCCGTCTATGCTGTGTCGTCCCGCAAGGACATACACCCGAACATGTAGGAGAAGGGCGTCCAGACAGGTAAAGTCTCGACTTCGGACTTGGTGACTTTCACCCCACGATAGCATCGGATACAGACGGGAAAAGTCGCTCCGCGACACAGGCCTCAAATCAGAGGGCTTCTTCGCCGACTTTGTGTGCCCGTTGGAGTTTGCAAACCTGGAAGAAACAGGCGCAACGGGCGTGGGAGGCGTCTGATACTTGGGAGGCGGTGTTTGATACCAGGTCATCCCCTGGCTGGTAGCGCGTGCCGAGCTGGCCTTTGGCGTCGCGGGGTCGACTGTCTGGGGGAAACTGAAGGGATTGATGCCGGGTTTGGGGGTTTGAGACCCCGGCATACGAGGAGAGGGCATTTTGCCCTTGTAGTTGCCCTCGACTGAGTAGGCGAACTGGAAGAAACAGGCAAATGTCTCGGTGTCTGTATCCAGCCAATAAGCGCACCTCTCTCTAGCTTCTCTCGTATTTCCGTGGACGAGATCATTCAGGGAAGGCGACAGCGAGGCAACGACTTCGCTGTGCATGTGAAGCACCTGCTGGCCAGCGCCCACGACGAATTTGAACATGCCGGATGTAAGAATACTGCTATTGTGAGTGGCATGTTTGGGCAACAAGGGGGATGGCTCTTACTCGCAGTATCGTTCCGGGCTCATGACAACTGTCTTGGCAGGGTAAACGGTAGCCATCGAGATTCGATGGTGGTGCTAGGTGGATGATGAGTTCCGAGGGCCATTTATTTACTTACCTCTCCAAGAATATTTGGAAACGAGAGACGGCCAACTGATCGTCTAAGACGCGTCTTTTTATGTAGGATTTGTCCCCAGATTATGCAAAGCTGGCAGCGTCCAAACATGTTGGAACTGCATGAACCTTGTTAGAAAACAGACTGCCTTTTTCGTCAGCCTCTGCATCTCCCAGATAATCAGTAACCAAATATTGATGAGGGGATTCTGACGATGAGATCTGCCAGGTGACATGAACCAAAACCCCGCAAACCTTGCCTTCCACGTAAAAGACCAACATCAGTGAAGGGGAGCCAACTGTCCCCCTGGTAACCGTAGACTACAGCCGCGCAGGAAAGCCAAGTAAACATGTATGTTTCTACGTTGTATTGGTGTTGTTTTAGTATTTGGGTTGGCTTTTGGTCAGTATTGTTCTCATCGACACCCCAACAGGCAACGTAAGGTTGTGTTGCTGAGTGTTTCGTCAGTCCATCGTGACGCGTCTAGAAGCAGCGGTGTTGCATGAGTCCATTGCCATTTCCACAGCTTAAACAAGAAGTTTTCTGTCGTCATCTATGATGCTGAGCGACCTAGAAATCTGAAAGGTACTCATTTCAACCTACTGTCCCATTACTCCTCATAAGACGCTAGACGATGTCACATCCAAATATTTCCCATATTGTCACAGTAGATGGATCCCTGAGAACTGAGCCTTGGGAAATAACTCAGAAGTGCAAAAATAGCACTTATCATCCGTTGCTTACATGTGGATAAAAGGATATGCAAGGATGGAAATGGTCTAGAGCGCTCTATCCAGAATGTTTCACAGACCTTCCTAATCGATCAAGATAAGAGAATGCCCTCCTCTCCCCCAAACAACATTCTATTGCCAAGCGACATTTAATCCTCAGCCATGATCACCGACGGGCTCTCAACCGCATTTCAGTCCCAGCGGCTCACCTACCGCGCAGTGGAGAACAATGAAGCCGATAAGCGCTTTCTCCTCACCGAGATTGTCAATAATCCCGTCAACACAGCCCTCTCCGACCCGTCCTTGATCCTCCCAAAGGGCGAAAAGGATGCTGAAAAGTTCATCGAGGGGCTTCACAAGGCTACTCTTGCTGTCATGGTCTGCTTGCCAAAAGAGAATGAAGCCGATGCCCCGACTCCGATGGGCTTCGTCATCCTTGGATGGGGCGGTGGTATCCCCGCACACGCACATCACCGCACCACCACCATTGGTATTTCTCTCGCGACACCTTTTCAAGGAAAGGGATACGGTGGAGAAATTATTAACTGGGCGCTTGACTGGGCATTTCGGTTTGGTGGTTATCATCGTGTCGCTATCGGGACTGTGGCGTATAATGAGCGTGCGCAGCATTTGTGCAAGAAGTTGGGCTTCATTGAAGAGGGTCGCAATCGAGAGGCGCACTTGCACGACCGCAAGTGGTACGACACGATCAATTATGGCATGTTGGAGAGTGAGTGGGAGGCCCTAAGGGGGCTCCAGAATTGATGTAGCTTTGTAGTCCCAAGGTAATCAACTCATTCGCCCTGAGCTTCGCCTTGGAAATCCACAACACGAGCAGTCATAGGTGTCGTCTAGGTTCTTAGGTACCCAAGGCTGTACACATTCAAGGTGTATCTCACTGAGCCCCCCACAAAATAAATCACAAATATCTTTCTTATCCCCTTCGTATAGTCTTATAAATCGTGTTGTTGACTCATTTACTACGTACACAGTAGGCATTTAAAATTGGTCTCGTAACAAATAACACTCTAACCTCGCCCCCCTCTCCCTCTTCGTTATATTGCTAACTAATTCATTTTATCTCTTCCTCATACTGGTCTCGCTTCCATAACCTTAGTCTGCCTCAGCTAATATATACCGGCTGCTTGCTGCCAAATAAATCGCTCTTTGGTATCTGCACATCGTCACGATCAAAGTCATGTAACCAAAGCCAGCAAATCATGCGCAATACCATGACGACCCATACCTCTGCCACTTTGATCTTGAGCTCATCGATTTCTCTTTCTTCTCCTGATCCTTCCCCTTCTAATCGTGATTCTTCACCCAAGGCAACCTCAGGAACACTCTTGTCCGTACCATCCGCAGGCTGTGGTTGCATGCGACCTCTTAAGTGCGTAACAGACCGGGCAACGACGAGCTTGGCAACCACGTTGGCGTAGAGACCCATGAGGTGCTTTTCGCGTTGTCCCCGAAGGGGAGCCTGCCCTAGCACGTTCTGGTGAATTGGCTGCAGTCCGGCTACCTCTGCCCCGTTTCCGTCGTCTTTGTTGATCAACTCCAAAATGACATTGATGTGGTTGCGAAAAGCTAAAAAGACGATTTTTTGTAAAACACTATGTCGAAGGAATTGGGTGCACCTTTCGACGGCCTCGTGCAGAAGAGTATCGAACAAATTACCGCGGGTAGTCTCAGCCCGCTCCGAGGTACTTTCTCGCATCAAGTCGTCATAAGAGTCTCTAGAGTGAATAATGCGGAGCATTACACCGAAAATGGGTCTTGTTCTCTCAGTTTTAAATCCTGGATTGTCCAGGTCCTCGACAATGTCCAGAAAACTCGCCAGGAGTGATCGTAGTGAGAAAGACTCCCTGTTCCACCTGTACGGCGTAGGGTTTGGGAGCATACGAAATGACAAACCTTTTTGATGGACAACCTCTGCTAGCATTCCAAGAATCTCAAATGCAACTATCAACGTGTTGATAAAGGGCGCCAGATGGTCACAAGGGGCTCTTACCTGGAAAGATGTGGTCCGTTATTCCGCCACCATCAACTTGAAAATATTGACTCGAGTTCTTGTTGCATCCCAGACTCTTCAGTGTCTCCGCAATCTTGTTTTTTGACCACAAATTCATCACCGTCGGGTCATCGAGCAAGTCGGCACTATAACGAGGCCGAGTATTCGTAGATGTACGCGAGCTAAACAACATCGGCGCAAATCCAAAGCAATAAGGGGTTGCTCCCACACTTGGGATCAGCCGGTGCCTCGGGAAGTAAGTACTCTGCTGCTGAAAGGTAAACATGAGGCCGAGATGCGGAATGCTTGTGCCGGTGAACAGATATCCATTCCCAGCAGCAAGGTACTTGTCGTCACGTAGATTGAATTGTTTCCAGTGGACGCCTAGCGTGGCCGCAATGAGGATCAAATCCCCAAGTGTAGTGAGGGCAAAGGGCTTTTTGATGCCATCAGGCATCAAATCCAGCGAATATGGCGCCTTCTGGACCACGACCCATGAAAGCTTTCGCTGTTCCATTGGTTGTATTTCCACTCTCATTTGTTCCTCAAACGTCATCATACCATTCATACCTCGGGGTATATGGAGCTCGTATTCCAATCTACTTTCCCGTCGCACGTCCTGGAGAGCTTCCAGAAGCGCAAGCCAGGATGCTGAGTACGCGAATGTTGGTGGCCTGGCCTCTGCAGATACTGCATCCTGGGTCTTTTTCTCAAACCGTGTCTGTCTCCTAAACCTGGTGATGGCCGAAGTATCATTTCTGCCGTCGAAATCTGAGTCTTCGTCGTGTTCTGACCCTTGCTGCCGCTCATTGGTTTTCTTGGCCTTGTCAAGCTTCAGGAACTCTGCAGCTTGGTCGCTTCCGTCAACGTAACACATATTTTCACCCGGCCCGACGCCCAGCTCTCGGATGGGCGTAACGAATAGCACCGGTGCTTTGAAGATGACTTCAAAACGTAACTGCCAAGGCCTGAACTTGAGCTCCGTGTAACGAGCCCAAGAGCCCATGACGCGTTCACCACAGTTAGAATATCCGATAGCCGTGGCGAGGTATTGTTGAACGACTTGCGCCATAGTTCCTGTGAGTGCGACGAAGGCCACCACGAGCGCGACGACCGACACAGCTAGGCTGGCCACGTCGCTTGAGTCACTCATGATGTTGCGGGATGGTGTCGTTCTTTCAAGTACAATTCTCGATCAAATGTGAGGGAACGGGACCGGACAAATTAAGAATAAATCACTACTTCCAATGAGCCAAAAAATAACAAAAAAAGGCAATAATTCAACGAGGTGAGTACTCTATGTTGCGCTCGACTGAACGAAAAGAAAAGCCCTCATACTCGTGCTGTTGCTCAGCCTTGTTCAGGCAACCAAGTTGATGTGCATATGCCAAGCAGCCAAGTGTGTTGATCATATCCCCATAAAACAAATTGAATCAGCCCGTTGAGGTGCCTTGTTAGTTAAGCCACAGTTCAAGTTAACCAGTCTATTGCTTTATCCAAAATTCAGACCTACCCATACCCAAACATTCACGTAACAAAAAAAAACGAATAATTCCTCACTCAGACCCCAACGCAAACCGCCAACAAATCTCAACTTGAGAAGGAGCGCCACTGATCACCCGGTACTATCAAAAATACATCCAGTAACCTCGTCTTGTTGCTCTGGTGGCCATTCTTCATTCATCAACCCCCTACCAAAACTCATAATCCTCATCCTCCGAGCGTCATATTCCCAATTCTCGCTGCAAACACGTCGTCATTCTCATCCTCATCCTCATCCTCATCCTCATCCTCATCCTCATCCTGGTCTTCATCCGTGCTCTCGCTGTCACTATTGTCCAGTAGGCCTTCCCGAAGCTCATCAAGTCATTCACCTGCAGAAGGGCGATCTTCGGGGAACTCATTTGCCATGTCCGAAAGCTGAGGCCAGATCTGTGAGCTTTGAGTCATTTTTCCCATGAGACTGTCGTTTGACTCGTGGTTGTCGACACTCTGCTGAAAATCATAATCCAGCACGTATACCATAGTGGCACATAAAGCCCAGACATCCATCTTGTACGACTGGTGTCTACCACTCACCTCCCGGCCCGCAGCTTCCGGGGCAGAAAATCTGGCATCCCCAATTGGTTCATCAGAGATGTACTTGAATTCGGCGCACTGAAAGTTACCAATGCGGTAGTGGAAAGAACCATCGTCTTTTGCCTCATAGAGAATGTTGCTGGGGTTGACATTGCGGTGAATCATTTTCTTGCTTTCCAGGAAATCAAGAGCCTCAAGCATCTGACAGAAGAGCGTTGGCTCCCCATCTGACCCTTCAGCGCCGAGAATATCTTCGTCCGGCATCCTGTCAAAAGTCCCTCTTCCAACAAGATCCTCGAGATTGCCGTCTTCGAGATCCATGATGATGTCCATAGTTGGGCCCCTGACTTGAATCTGAAAGGAATAGACGATATGATCCTATTAAGGTCAGTCATTGATCAGCTCAAGTTTTCAGAAGCACAAACATGTGACATGTAGGAGTACTGTCTGATTGTGTCAAGCGCGCGCTTGCGGAGCAGGCGATCGCGCGGAAGTCTGACATTCTTGACCGCCACATGATAGCCAGAGCCAATATCCATAGCTTTGAATGGACTCTTGGATGAGTGAAACTTGAAGGGTTCCTGTTTAATGTACTGGATCTTGTCTGACCCTGGTGGGTGATGCTCATAGCCTGGATCGTGATACGTCAAGTACCACTCCAACCCCCGATAGCTCTCCTCTTCGGGGAGTTCATCCGATCCGCAAGCTCGCTCCCAGGCCGCCACGTCGATTGGTGGCTTCCCTATCCAGACTATTTCCCACTTGAGCAGTCCGCAAGCTTCGCCACCAAAACTAAATCTCGTATTGACATTGGGGGCGATAAGTCCTCGGCGAGAACGCTCAACTTCGAAGGAGTCTTCGGTCTCGCGGTGTTTGAGAAAACCTATCCCCTGGACTCGAACTGACCGTTCCCCTGAGAGGTCTCTGAGCATTATCTGACCAGAGTATGGGTTGATCTCGAATTGGCAATGCACATCAGAGATTGAATCGCCGCCATTGACTTTGATCTGTCCAACCTTTCCCATAGTGTGAGGGTAAAGGCCACGCCAATGGTTCGGGTTAAAATACACTCCGATTCCTGAAACCTCGAAGCCTTGGTCATCATCAAAAGTAGACACCAAGTGTTTGTTGGCCTTGTTGTTAAACACAGCAGTGGCATTTCGGTTTTTGGCAACTAGATAGAAGAGGAGTTTGCCACGCTTCGCCTTGTGACGCGCCATAGTGGTGAAGATTGTGGTAGAAACGTAAATTGGTTTTTTCGATGCGAGATTGATTGCAGATGTGCTATTATAGAGGAAATATTGTTATTTTTTCTATCAATCAGGCTACAGGAATGCCTGGTATAAATACTTGTCCCTAGAGTGGACGATGGGCAGTCAGACTCCGGCAGATCTATCTCTCAGCTTCGCGCAGTCTCCATCACAGCCCTTTGTCTGTTTCAGTCCCACCTTCAGTGCTTTGAGTTCCCCTCAGACATATGTTTTGAGATAGTAATGTAACAAGTCAGAGAGAGGCGAAACGCGCATTCAAACTGGTGGACAAAGGGCTGCATGTAGGCCCACAGAAGTAAGCCCGCATAGAATGATGGATGAAGTTTGCCCATTACATACATCCATAAATGAAAGACCTCAGTTGGTAATAAATGAGTTGTCAAAAACATCTACAGGGAATAACAATGACTAGGGTTCGGTCAACGTTGGATACATGTCTAGAGTGGGACGTTTCAGGGGGCGCGTCTTTGTTATACCTTGTACCCAGAACCGCAGAAACCAAGAAAGCCCTTTCTCAATGTCCGCAAGATAGTTCGCGACGGCAGAGTCAGCTCGCTTACTCCCATGCAGTTCGCTTGTGGGTGTGAGATGCGATGCTACAAAGGCAAGCACGGTAAGCCCTATATGCAACTGGCGTGTCCATAGCTCAGTCTCAAGCTTTAGCTTACTATTGCAAACTCACAATTCATGATTAATATGAGTAATAGGGACTTGAGGGCACCATATGCTCGTTGTTATGAAAGTCAAATCTATTCTTTTGGTGAATCCAGAACGCCAACGCCATACCAGATCTAAGATGCCCAAGCCAAACCCCGTCCCAGTCTATCCTCTATCTACCGTTCCTTGTTCCTTCTTTTCCTTCAATCCTGCCCTTTTGGTATTCAGCAACATGCGTGTTGCTTGCTCCTCACCACAGACCCCAAGTCCAGCCAGCGCGATCATCCGAAACGCCTCAATAGGGCGTCGTCCGACCAACACCGCCAAAGACCTCATCAAGAATATCAGCAGCCGATACTCTCTTATGAGGATTGGTATGTGCCATCTTTTCAACGATACCACCTACCATCTTGGCATCGTGAATAACCGCTCGCATAATGTCCCAGTCCTCGTAACACTTGGAGTACTGGAACTTGTCAATCCTAAAGACGTCGACGATAGTCGCACAAAGGGACCAGATATCCAATTTGGGTGTGTGCTCGTTCTGCACCTCGAGGTCTTCAAACATGACTTCAGGTGCCTTGTATGGCCTCGTGCCAAGGAAGCTGGGCTCGTCATCGACGAAGGTGGAGATGCCGAAGTCGGCTAGACGGTAGTGGTAGACGTCACCTGTCCAATGGTACAGGATATTACCTGGTTTGACATCATGGTGTATGATGCCTTCAAAAGCCAGATAATCCAGCGCTTTCGCCATGTCGTGTAGGATAGGAAGGCCAATCTCGTCGCCAGGCTCCATCAACCCATCCACGAAGAAGAAATCCTCGTCAGTTTCAACGAGGCTCTCGAGATCACCGTCTTCGAGTGGCATGATCATTCTGACTTCGGATGGGCCAATGATGACCTGGAAAATCTCCATAATGTTGGACTAAGAATATTAGTAAAAGACACTAGGAACTTTACATTCAGGGTTCTCACATGGGAAAGTTTGGCAAAGTCTGTCGCCTCAATCGGAATCGTGTTATCGAAGCGCACAATGCTCTTTATGGCAACACACTGACCAGAGTACACATCCACAGCCTTTGAAACACTATTTTCATAGGTGAAGGACAGGTTCGTCCTGGTCAAGTACCTCTCGATAGCTTGCTTGCTGCGTGTACACGGCTCTGGTGGGGAATCCATCACCGTCCCATCGTGGCCAAGTCGCCTGTCTCCCCAAGTGTCGACCCATTTCGCAAAGTCAGGAATAGAGTCTTCGTGCCACTCGATCCTCCAACGATACTTGGTAGCACGTCTGCCACCAACCCCGAATTCGAGGTTGATGCCTGGATCGATGACCGTGCCTTCAAGCTGAGAATCAGACGGGACTGGCACCCTCGAGTCGCCGTAGAACTTGCATGGCTGCGCTTCAGACTCGTTTACGAGCACAATCTCTCCAGTCTCTCTGTGGATTTTAAAGGAAAACATAAGATCTTCGTACCCGTCGTCATCGAGGGTGACCTCGTCGTCTTCGCTCACGATCGAGTGGATCAAGCCCCATTGACAACCAGGGTCAAATTGAATGTCGATGTACTCGAATCTTGGTTGGTCATCTGAAAATGAGTCGTTATCAAGGCTTCTGGCAAGTTCGTCGAGCAGCTCCTGTGCTGCTGGGTTCGTGGGCCAGATGGAAAAGACGAGGTCGGCGTCCGGCCCGCTGGTGTAGTTTGACATGACTTGAAGACGCCAAGATGGTTTTGGATAATGAGTGCTAGGGTGAAATCAAGAGAGTAGATAATTGAGGTGATGGATGAGTTTCTGCAATGTACACCTACGAGATGTCCAGTATATGTATCCTTCGTGGACCCTTCATTCACCCGCCTCTTGCAGGGCCTGGGTGGCTTTACCCGCTTGTCGCCTAACAGAGACGTTGCCTGAGACGTTTGTCACATATTTTACTATTTTGAATGGCTTCTTGGATCACATTTCTTTGACCTTTTCTTTCAAAAGGTTGAATCCATGCTAGCTCATTGTACTTTGGCGCATTTACAGGTAGAAAATGACAACTCAGTAGGCGAGATGATGCCCTGCACCGATAACAAACAACACCGTGGAGATCAGCATGCCTCTTTTCAGTCTTGCCTAAAATTCGGCGTAAATTCATTGATTGGTAGCATGCCTTGTGATAAATTAACAACAAAGAAATTCCTTCCTGTGTCTGATGCTGACGGTCGCCTCAATCACCGTCTCTTGTTTCATTTCTTTGGTGTCCAAATTCTAGACTGAGCATTCCGATGTCATTCGCTCTTTCTTCTCCCTAGTGCCACTAGTTTGATAATGAAAACGGTTGCAAGCTGTCTCCTTCGCCCGGCTCGGCGCTGGCTGCCTGGGCTATGGAGATTGATCCAGCTTTGAGACGCCAGTACATTCGTCACCGACGTATTGAGAGCCTTGACCCGTCTAATGCTATCAAACAAGAAACATTTGACCAGAAAGTTCACTGCTGAAACTCTTGGGGCGTTTCTCGTAGCCCAGAGGCGAAGTATCATGGCCGCGTCTAGATCAATGGCCATCACTCGAGTCGGGTGACAATCTTACATCAACCCTTCGCCCAGCATTTATGAAGACGACGTGTTTACAAGCGCATTATGCCACACTCTCGTTCAGTCTCTAGACCAAATTAATGCTTTTCTAGTCAACTAGCTACTTCCTCAGAGACCCTCCCCTGAGTTGGGCAGCTGTTCAAGCCAACCCCACGCGCTCCAGCATGCCTCTTTCCGTCTGCTGTTATACGATGCAATCAGGCAGCACGACCAGTACACACTACGATTGTCGTCTCCTCCAAGGCGATGGCTGCTGTTCTTCTACCTACCTGCCTTGGAGAGACCAACGCACCATATTTTGCGCGTCGACGGCATCTTGGCCCTGGAAAGAGTCGACCGTGGCAGAAACTCTAGATCCAAGGCCCTCGAGGTCGATGTAATGTTAGCAGTAGATGTCGCCGAAGCTTCTTCCAGTCCTGGCTGCAGCGAGCGTAAATAGGACCCTTTTGGCTGACCCCATGCCTTGGTGGATTGTCTTCAGTTGGTCCTGCGTAGTCTGCAGCGCGGCTGTCTCGTTCTGCTTGCGAATGACTTCTGCCAGTTGCGTACTAATGGGGTCGAGGCTCGCTCCGTGGCCCCGCTGGGCTGGTGTCGCGACGTTGGTGGCTGCGTTTCCGTTCGCGGCACCCTTGTTTCTCTTGCGACATTTCAGTTCTGGCTGGGCTGGCTGTTCGCCATCTGATCAGTCAAGCCCAATGTCAGAGTAGACAGACTCCATACAGAGATACCACGCTGGCATTGAATTGTCTGTCTATAGGGCCTGGGAGAGCCATTCTCTCAATTAGACGCATGGCTTGGTATCGCCATGTAGTATCGTGGTGGTGTTGATACCTGGTCATGGACACGGCCCCAAAAAAAGAGTCAATCTTCTTTCCAAAAATGTGCTACCGCCTTATAGAACGATTGCATCACAGGGCGGTCTTCAAGTCACTGGATCTGGCTCTGTAGCTGCTGTTGCTGTGGTTGTTGGAAGTGGAAGTGGTGGTGGTGGTGGCGTTGGTGGTTCTTGAGGCTGCATATCGCAGCACTGAGCTGCGACTCCTCATTTTTGGCGTCATGGGACTCATCCAAAATGAGGACGGCGATATGCTTACTCCAGTCCTCATACAGCTGAGAATACAGCGGTTCATATCGGCCACAATACCCAACCTCTTTCGTAGCGATACGCGTGCCGAACGCTCGCGCCAGGGCTCCAAAATGCATAATCTTCTGGTGATTAATAAATTGCCCCTTGATAAAGTTGCTACTGCAGATGACAATATCATATCGTAGCAGTTCTAACGCCGGTGTATTAGGCGCGTCTAGGATCAGAGTCCGGGGACGATTCGTCTGTAGGAGGTGTTGTTGCTGTTCTGCCCATAGCGACTTAATTGCTCCGCTCCCCAGTACCATTCACGATGGGGCCTCCAAGATGGTGCCCTGTGGAACGATCCTCTAAACGCAATCGCCTTTAAGCCTCGTGTAGGTCGCCAGAATCTCATCCCAGCTCGTATCAGATGATTGCTGAGGAGCTAATCCATGCAAGCCGAGATCTTTCGGAAGCGCGCCGATCAGGCCATGATATGGCCTAGCGTCACTACTAGTGTGGAGATCCACGGTGAACTGCAAGGATGCGCGACGCGATTGGGGCGGGGAGACCCAAGTGAAGATCATTCTTGGTCGGATGAGTTGAGATCGCGAGCTGTCATGGCAAAGGGCGTCGTCAAGTGACGATGGGTGCAGCGTTGTGGTGCTGGTGACGAGCAGTCATCCCTGGGTGTCAAAGAAGGCAAACACAATGGTGAACAATGTAAACAACCCCACATTTAAAGAAAGTGTTCCAAATTATATGCCATTGTTCAATGTGAGTCTCGGCTCAGTTTATTGTCACCAAAAAACAATCGCCAGTGTCACACCCTTCCCCACTTATCCACCTGTTTACATCAAACTGCCCAACCTTAAGCTGTGCTGCTAATCACTCAGTCTCACTGCTTCTTGGATGACTTGTCCTGAAGATACTGCTATAAAAAGATTCCACCAAGCGCGACTCTAAAATACCCTAGGGCATCGACGACACTCTGAACCAGCTAGCCATATTGATCGCCAAATCGTGCTAGGGGGGTTCTCTGAGCAAAGGCACGGAGCTCTCGTAGCTCGTCCCGCTCCTCTTGTGTTCTACACTTGGTTACGAACAGGTCACTATCCGCCGATGAGGGGTCCATCTTTAGGGCCCGCCTTTATTCGACTCTTCTCAGTCCTATCCAAACCTTAGTTGACAATTCTCTTTTCTTAAACCAAGCCGAGTAGGTCTCTTTAATCATTTTTAACTTTACTTAAGCCCGTTGTCAACTTCCTTCGATTCTGGTTGTTTGATGTCACTTTGGACATCTCAGTTCGAATTGGCAGTGATTCTATATACTGCAAGCAAAATGAACCCCTTGAAACGCTCAACGAAGTCGTCTACAGAATCTGGGGCCAATATATCTGGACTCCCGCCAACGATCAATTCGCCGAGGAAGTCGCCCAGGTCATAGCCGAGATCAAACACGGTGTGCCGGTTAAGGAAAACTACTGCAAGGAGGACCTGAGATCCGACCTCTACTACCGAGACGAAACAATCGCGACCCTTCGTTACCAGAAGTGACAGCTGGAGGACCACATCGGCCATCTCAAGACCTTGAAGACCAAGGCCGAGTTACACCTAAGACTCATATCCCAATAAAAAAGTGTTGGTCAATTATAGATAGTGGTCCTAGACAATACACACAAAGCCATCATTCTCCCTTGTGGTTCCTTGCATTCGAAACCCTCACAACCGTCTCGTTCTTGACCATGATGCCACCGCCGAAAGCCTTGTTGCTAATGTCATCATTCGAATTCGCCGAGCCAGTCGGTCCCGTAACCGTCGCAATGTTGCCGTGGTACCTGTCCAGCGCGTGGCTCTCAAAGTCGGACGAGATGGAGCCGCTGCCGGCCTCTTCGTGGGCGAGTTGGTGTGTCGAGCTCGAGTCTTCCTTGGGCAGCGTTGAGAGGCGGATCGTGTTCTTGGCCTGGCTGCGGCCGTAGCTCTGGCCGTAGCTGTGGGATCCTGAGCCGAGGCTTGAGGTTGGGTTGTGGCAGGTGAAGAGGTAGATGATTGCTGGTCGGATCGTCGGAAGACATGCTACAGAGCGTCAGTAAGTGTTTGAGTGATTAGCTCAGAGATCATATACCTGATATGGTGACCAGGTTCACTTCAACTGAAGCCCAGATGATGATGGGCGCCAGGTTATACGTCATGTCGGTCGACGTGTTGTCAAATGTGGTCGACACACTAACAATGACCAAGCCAGCAACACAGACCCTGTCCAGTCAGCACACTTCCTTATATAGATACCTCAATACTTACAAGATACCAAACATAAACATGAGAATAATTCCAATCTTCTGGCCCATAGGCAACTGCAACTTTTGAATCTGCACAACCGGCAAGATCAAGATGGCAGTGTCGATGATGACGTGGGCCAGCACAGTTCCAAAGAAGAACTTGGAGCTCTCAATGGCACACTTGGCATCCTTGATATTAAAGTCCCAAAAGGCCTGGACGGGGATGCAATGAAAGGTGGTAAGGAACGTCTGCCCTTGTTAGTATGTGTATCATTGGCATTCACGACGTGACCTACTCGGCAGATGATCCAGATAACGGAGGCTCCATACAAGATCTGGATGGCGAGCTTGATGTTTGTGACGCGGAACATGCGCCAGTAGAAGCTCAAGATGGAAACCTTGGCAAAGAAGAGGGTGAAGGCGTATAGGTGCTCGATGAAAAAGAGGAATTCCTTGGTTGTCGAGTTGGCCTGCTCGTATGAGACGCCCTTGACGTCCGCGGCATGCATTCCAAAACCCTTATGTATCCCTAGCCGTTGTCAGCATTCGACGTTCGTCATCCCGTGCCACACGGAACAGCATACAGATGGGAATCATGATAGCCCAAGCCACCGCCGTAACCTAAACCCAATTGTCAGACTCGTCTAGGGGGTATCTATCGGTGTGTGTGTGTGTTTCGTACGTAGCTGGCAATGGCAAAGTAGTCATCCCACCAAAAGTTGACGTGCGTGATCTTCCTGCTGGCGATGCGCATGAGGATAAAGATGGTTGCGGCGGGAAACGTGGCGAACTCGGCCGCCCACAGGTCAGGCGCTCGTGACGTCGGCATCTTGTCTTGGACCAAACGACTATCGCATATAAAGACCGATCCCCTATGGCGCGTAGATATATGTGATATATCCTAAAAAAGAATGAAGAGAAAAAGCAATGCGAGGGGATAGCCACCGATTAGCGAGCTGGGGGCTGTGGGGAAACTTGATATATGTTGTGTGTGTGTGTGTGTCCTTGCAGAAAACTCGTCAAGTAGATCAATGCCCTACCCCGGTTTCAGACGGCTTCATTTTCAGGGGGTAGCACGACGCGACGTAACGAGAACAGGGCGATAAACTTTAAAAATCGCTTGCTAGCCTCGGGAAAGTAATATCGCTGGATGGACTGCGCGTTGGGTTGGGCCCCGGCTTGACCCTCCCGGGGAGCGCGTGCCCTCAAGAGTCTAGAGCTGAAGGATCGACCGATACGGCGGCTGTTTGATTAACCCAGTCCGAGGATCACAACAGTTGACGTGCGCCAAATGTTTCTACTCGATACAGCTGCTAGCAGGGGACAGGGCCAAAAGGTCCGGCCGAGTGTTAGCACTCTTAACGCCTCGTTGCTTGGCGTGTACTTGACAAGCCGTGGCTTGCTCGGTCTCGTATGCATGTGCCTCAGTCAGAGAAACAAGGAAGACCCTGGCCAAATTCTCCGATCTACACGCCTCAGATGCAACACAGCAAAACAGCTCTCGGGCCGCCTGGCGCAAGGTGAGGGAGGTTGAGAAACCAACTGCCGCGTGCGGGCCACGAGTCATGGCTAAACTCAAGCTGGCCTCATTCGGTGCCACAAAGCCCTCTCCTCATCGCTTAACAAGTAGCAGGTTCTCTGGCACCCTCTAGAATTCAGCCTCCAGCCCTGTCTCCTGATGTGGCTTGAACCTGTAACGTCCAGACCACTGGTCAAGGCCCAAACGGGCATCGGCGCTAGGAGATCACGCCAGGAACTGAAGCCCGGCAGATTGATTTTCAAGTTATTTACGGGTATAGGCAACGCCCCAGCTCAAACTAGAGGTCAAAGCGCAACGACGCCAGAAAATGATCAAGAAAGAGGAGAAAGTCAGCACGCTAGTGACCAACACATCAAGATCCTGCAGCAGGGGTCTCTGGCCAGCCATTCGGAAAGTGGGAGCTTCTGCCCGGCACTTGTTTTGCAGGAGGACATTGTGGGGGATGCAGCAGAGGTTTCAAGGGTTCCCTCCTCTGTCAACCAAACTGTAAAGCACATCTAATAAAACACAACCAAGGGAGTCCCGGAAACAGTTTGACTCTTGCCCAACTGTGGGGTACGTCGTCATCAATTCTGTGTCCTCTTAATTAGCCCAAGCCCCAGCTGTCCTGTCGCCAAAAGAACAAACGCCAGTCAGACTCTAAAGTCCAGTTCGGCCTAATTAGGTAGTCCCCTTCCCCTCCCACTCGCGTCGGCAGCGCTTCTGCAAGGGCCCTTTTTCTCGGGCTACGTAATTCGATAAGAGACTCTTGCCCAATCTCTTGGGTTCGGTCCGGGGCTGGTACCCGGGTCTGCTAGTCGGATCCCTCCGGACCTGCTTCCTAGGCCCAGGCCGAAGGAGCCGAAGTAACCCTGCACGGCGGAGACTTCGGGTTATGGAACCCCGAAGGCACGCTGACGCCGCCAGAGAGGGACCGGGTCTATCAAAAAGGAACCGATTTCTTGGTCAAAACGCTCTGTCCCCCGTTTGTCGATCAGAATGGCAGGTTCATCAAGGCATAAACGGGCCCGATCCAGACTTGGCAGGGCTGGTTGGCCTCTGGCTTATCACGTCCTCGTTTGCCACACCAACTATCCCATCTTTGTGGCGCATTTCGATATGCCGACGTGTTGGTGCTTACACTCTTGCTCGCTTTCGGCCTCTTGGTCCCCTTTCAGAGAACACGTCTGTTCGCCGGATATTATCGCTCAGCACTAGACTCGCGAATGGTCGATCAGTTGGTTCTCGCCGTGTCGAGGCCAAGGTGCCATTTTCAAACAAGGCGACCAGCCACGGGGAGTTCGCATGCATCTGCCGCTGCGGGGACAACGCCGCGATGCAAACTTCCGTGTGATAACTCGCCTGCATGTTGGTTGTGTTTGATATTCTCGTAATCTTCAGGTCAGCGTCTCATATCTCGGTCATGTCTGGTCACTCGGAATTGTCATCCCGAGATATGCTCCCCTTGATGTCGTTGATACTGTCACACAGGATGCTCGGTAATATCGGACAATGTCAAACAATTTGCCACAGAACATAGAGTTGACTGATACAACCCAGTTCTGCATGTCCCTGTTGATCATGTGTCCTGTGACATGTCTTGTAAGACAGCCGAACTCAACATGTCCCAGGGGTAGCTGTCAGTCCAAACCAACAGTGTCGCGGATACTGCACTCCCAACACTGCATACTGGAGTTGACATTTGTTTGCACTCTACTGTTTGCATTCATTCATTGTCATGGATTACAATAGGATTTTTTCCAACAGCTTAGGCTCTCTTCATCCTAAGGATGCTAGAATTCGATCGAATAGCTTGAGCTCTCTCTATCCTAAGGATGCTAGAATTCGATCGAATAGCTTGAGCTCTCTTTATCCTAAGGATGCTAGAATTTCATGGAATAGCTTAGGTAGGCTCTCTTCATCCTGAGGATGCTGCCTGCTGCCTGTGCTCGTGGAGCTGCATCAAACAACCACGAGCAAATACCTTCTTCACTTCCTTCAACACCAGCAGACTCTAACCTAACAAAGCCTCAATCACAACCGCAGGAGGCTTTGGTCAGCACCAGAACGCCTCTGCGGTGCTCCTGTTCGCAGCTTTCTATCGTCTGCCGATTCGCAACGTTCCCCTATCGCTCTGCAACCACTTCCCCTGGTCTCCCTCAGACCCCAGCAGGGTGTGCGTTTCTCCCTTTCGCCACCGAGCACCTCAGCAGGTGCGCTTTTATTCCATCCTCTCTCATTGTACCATCTAACTTGTCCTAGTCTGCACGAAACTCCCATGTCTCGTACCGAAACCCCCCTCGGCTCCCAGTCTGATGACTGGGACTCCTTGTTTGTATCCGACGATGAAGCTCCCGTGGGAGACAGCAGGGTACCCGAGCTATCTCTGTCCGACTTTGACCTCCACGGCACAGACGGTTACATGAAAGACGTAGCCGAACGACTAGTCCTTCACTTCCTCGACCTCCGGCGCTACATGGTTCCCATCCTCGCCCAGCACCTGGCCAAATCCACCGTCAAAATCTGGGAAAAATGCAAGACCGAGCCGAGCTCAGCAAACACCATCGCGGAAATGATCGCCAGGCTTGAGGGCACCGGCACCACCACCCAGGAGCTTTACTACCCCTACTGGTTCTTTCTCTCTGTCCGCATCGGCAGCGGTGAAGAAGACATCAGCAATGCCCGCAGAGACATGTCTGTTCTCTGGGGCGCCGAGTTCCCCATTCACGACGTCACTTACCCCAAGCATGTGCCCGTCGAGCTTCAGATGCGACAGTTCTTTGGAATCAAAGGAGACGCCAACGACGCCGAGTCCATGACCAAACTGGCTCAGTGCCTGGAGCTCCTCATCGAGACTACTCCATTTGCCCAAGTCTCCGACATGGTCGCCCATCAACTCCCAGCCTCCAGTCTCCGCGATCGAACTGAGCAGCTCCAGGAGACACGCAAGGAGCTGAAGCAAACCCGAAAGGAGTTGAAACAAACTCGTGAGGAGCTCAAGCTAGCCCGCGCTGAGCTGGACGCCCTTGCTCGATCCCAGGCTGAGACAAAGGACAAGGCAGAGAAAGCTCTGCGTATCTCTGCCATGCTACTGGGCACCCATTTGTCTCCTGGCAGTAATAAGCGCAAGCGGGGATCTAATGATAATGAGCTTTAAGCTTGGATATGGAGTCCGGGGTTATGGATTAATCAGGTATTGACACCACATATTACGATTTTGATGATTGGCATCTGGGAATCTGGGATATTACATCAGCGTCTTTTTACAGGAGCATAAGATAGCGTTGACTTTTATTTGCACTCTGCTGTTTGCATGTGCTGCCATAGATCGCAATGGAATTTCATCGAAGATCCTTAGAGTTGCTGCATCCTAAGGCTGCTGCCTGCGTTTGCACTGGCAGAGCTGCAACACACAATCGCGATCAAACACTCTCTCCAACCTCGCCCGCACAACCACCGGCAGACTCACCGCAAGCGTAATCGCGGGAGGTTTTGGTGGTGCCAGAAGATCCTCGCGATACTGCTGCGTGCGGGTTTCTCTCCTCCGCTCATTCCCAGTGTCGTCGCCTCGCTCTCCAGTAGCTCCTCCTGAGTTCCGGTCACATTCGAGAGGTGAGTGTGCTTCCCCTTCTTTGGCTAGTCAACTTATTGTATTGCCATCATTATTCTAACCACACCACAGCCCAGCCAAAATGCCCCTGCCCCGAGTGTACTGCAACACAGTTGCACAACTTGAACCTCAAGGACGATGAGCCTTACTTGGGGTTTTTGTCTTTTATTGGTCCGCATTCCGAGCCACAGGTGAGCCTCTCTACTGATATCATTCCATAGTAAACAGCCTAACAAGTCGCAGAGGAGGTATGTGAGGACCAGGCCTAAAGCAGCAACACTGAAAAGGTCGGTCGGGTTGTCTATGGACGATTTCGATCCCTGGAGCCTCCATGCTATCGATGTTCACACAGACTGTCCGGTCGCCGGGTTCGAAGTAGTCGAACAAAACATGCCCCAAGTCCTTGCCATGGAACTGGCCGGTTTCTTACCCAAGGCCTGGAAGGAGACCTCATCGTCCGAGAACATGGATAGTCCCACCCGGCACAGCTTCTACAAGAAACTGTCTGGACTCGATGGTCATGAAAAGACGCTATACTACCCATACTGGTTCTTCCTGGCGGTGTGCTGGGGCCCTGGCCACCCAGACCTGTCAACTGTCCGCAAAGACATGTCGACTCTCTGGAAAGTCGAGTTTCCCACTGACAAAATCTTCTACCCCGGTAAAGAATCCATCGAACTCCAGCAAAGCCGCTTTGCAGGAACCCGACCCGACATCAAGATCCTACTAGGAGTTGCATACCGGGCTCGTTACCTCGAGCGAACCATTGAGAGCACGTCGGTGGACGACATTGCCCAAGCCTTACAAGACGAACTCCCCGCACTGCTCACTCCCAATGCAGAAGCTGACCGGATCAAATTGCTAGAGCTAGAGCTCAAGGTTCGGACCCATCAGCTTCTCCAGACTCGGCGCTCGATGGACACGATGAATGACAAGCTCGGGTCCGTTGAAGGTATGGCGGACGAAGCCTACCAGATAGCTGATATGGACTGCGTATGCAGGCAGGAGTGTGAAGAAGGCATACGAGAGTGTCAGGAGGAGATTCAGAAACTGAAGACTCAACTCGAAGCCTCCGAGAAAGCACACGCTGAGACAAAGGACGCCTACAAGAAGGAGCTTGCTGAGGTGAATGACAAGGCTGACAAGGCCATCAAGACATGCGCCTTCCTCATGAGCGCTCTCCTGCCCCCTGGCAGTAATAAGCGCAAGCGCGAAACTGAGGGTGATGAGGCTTAAGCTTGGCCAAAGGTTCAGGGGGTTATGGATTCATGAAGTATTCTGAACACATATCACGATTTGATGATTGGCATTTGGGGATCAGGGATACTGCATCAGCGTCTTTCACGCGAACATAAAACGGCGAATGGTACTAAGGTTAGGTAAAGCATAGATGAACCAGGAAAAGGTTCATCATAAATCATTTCTGCAATCACTATGAACCTCATCCTAAGCATCAACATACTTATGTCACAAATCACCATTCACCGTCATTTGCAAAGCACGACATTGTCAGAAACAGTTCAAGAGTATCATTGCGTTCGTAGCTCGTGACATCGACATCCATCCAGATGTGGTGTATGCTAATACAATCCAATCCCAACAAAGATCTTGCACATCCAAGCCGTCCCATACCGTGTACTCTATGCAAATGCACCGAGCCCGAGAACCCAATGAACAAAAAACGCTAAAACGCCCTCCTAAATCATTTATCCAAAATGCATACTAAGCCTCGGGATGCTTGTCGTCAATGACCAGCACGCCCGCGTCGATGCCGGCGCGGGCGAACCGGTCACCCAGCACACCGACGGTGCGCTGGAACTCCCTCTCGACGCCAAAGTCGTCGACGAGAAGGTTGTCAAAGAATGGGTGGCTGCGGCCGACCACGACCAGGTCCCCAACGTTCAGTCTGGACTTACCAACGACTTCACGGGCTTGGGCGACGGCGCGGTCGGGTAGGCTGCGGATGGATTCGACGGGGACCTCGATGAAGGTGACGCGACCTTCGAGGGCTTTGGAGGCGTTCTTCTTCGCGGTGTTCAAGAGATCCATGTCGGTTGCAGAAGGAATGCCGACAACAGTCTTGCCAAGACCAGTGCTAGCTGAGGGATCGCTTTCGGGAGTAACGTGTGTCTCAATTTCGGGATCATCATCACTGAAGGTGAGGTGGACAACGGTGATGGAGACGTTGGGGTTGTGGGCCAGCTGGAGAACAAAGAGGAGGGCTGCACGGTCATCCTTGCCGCCGATGAATGGCACACAGATGCGTTGAGCTTGGTCAATCGGGGTCCGCAGCAGATTCGACTCATTTGCGCTGTGCACCGACAAGCCAGTATGCGCGCTACGCTTAAGGCTTGGTCTCTTGGACAGGGCGCGGTCGTCGGGGTTGCGGCTGATGTAGATACCGGTAGTGCAGGTCGACTTAGCAAGGGCACCCTGGACATAGTCGACGTACGTCCTGCTAAAGAAGCGGTCGTTAGGGTTGCCAGCGTCGGACCAGGCAGCAGCTGAGTTCTCTTCGGAAAGACCTCCATAGGTACTCCAGGGGATGAGCATAAAGTCTGACCTAACCTCCTCGGCACACTTGATGAGGGTCTCAGCATAGGCCGAGGTAGGGATGATGGAAACCTGACCAGCAACAGCAACGCCGTTGAGTCGCGAAAAGGTCTGGAAGGCAGAAAAGACGGCGTCGCGAGAGGTGAATTCGTCGGCCTCGGCAGATTGCATGACGGACGAGGTACGGTCGGTCAGCTCCATAAGCCGAAGACCGTGGACCTCGAGCGGGCGAGCAATCGGTGGGCGACTCTTTTCCTCTGCAGAATCAGAAACATGTCCAGCTGGGGTACCTTCCTCGCCCTTTTCTGTAATGGCCGAGTTGGTCGCCTTCCTGGCGTCACCGAGGAGAGCGACCAAGTTGAAGAGGCCAGACAAAGCATCAAGACGAAGGTGGAGAATGAGGCGACGGGTCTGGGACTTGTCAAGAGCCTCTTCCATCCGGTGTTCAGATGCCTGAGCTTCGGAGACAATGGGGCTTCCATCCCAGTCAATCTCTCCGCGGCGCCACTTCTCAACCTTTTGGCGGTACCAAACGGGGTAAAGCCATCTTGTCAGAGGCGCGGTGGTGACCGTGGTGACCTATCCCTGGTTAGTGGCGTGAGATTGAAGGATGGATGAGGAGACGTACCAAAGCCATGACAACGAACATGGTGAATGTGCGGCGCGACAAAATACCGGCCTGAAGACCAATGTTCTGATACGGTCAGTAGGGGGCCAGTAATCCGGGATGGGCATGCTCACCAAAACGATAAGTTCGACAAGACCCTTGCAACTCATAAGCACACCGATCGTGAAGCTCTCTCGCCAAAGGCATTGGCAGAACCTCGCAGCGACGGTGCCACCAATGATCTTGCCGAAAAAGGCGCAGGCGATGACGGCAATAACGTAGCCCCAAGTCTTTCCATCGTTGAGCAGACCGAGATCAGTGTTGAGACCAGAGAGGGCAAAGTAAAGCGGCAACAGAAGTGACGCCACCAGATCCTCGATCTTCTCCGTCAATTTGATTGCAAAACCGCCATCGTGGGGGCAGATGACTCCTATCAGGAAGGCGCCAAAGATGGCGTGGACGCCGATGGCGGCTGTCAAGGTTAGTCGTGACTCGCTGGCTTGGGCAATTGAGTTTGAACTTACCAGTGAACCATGCCGATACCAAGACAAGAAGCAGGGTCAAAGCGGTGATTCCTTGGGAGGGGCCGTTCTGGATGCTGTCGGTGCGACGCAGAATCCAGAGAAAGGCGGGTCGGATCGCAAAGACCAGGAAGAGCACCCACGCAACGGCTGTCAAGAAGACGTAGAGCGCCGTAAGGCCAGAAGCGTTGTTGACGAGGGCGACGCTCAGCGCCAGCAGAACCCAGCCAGTGACATCATTTCCGATGCCAGCCGCAATGACAGTGACACCCACAGAGGTTCCAAGAAGCTGAAGCTCGGAAAGAATACGGCAGAGCACAGGGAACGCAGTGATGGCGAGGGCAGTTCCGATGAAGAGGGCAAAGGTGCCAAACTCCATGTTCTTCATGGTGCCCTCGTTACCAAACTCCTTGTACAGACCCCAGGCGACAGCGACACCGAGGCCGAACGGGATGATCATGCTGGCGAGGCCGACACTAAGGGCCACACGCCAATTGGACTTGAACATCCGCGTGTCGACTTCGAGGCCGACGAGGAAGAGGAACAGCAGCAATCCCAGGTTGGCGACGTTTGTGAGCACAGGCATCGACTCGGTGGGAAAGATGTTCTCTTGGAAGCCGGGAATGCGCATCATGACCGAAGGCCCCAATATGATGCCTCCGATAACTTCTGCGATGACGCGCGGCTCGCCCAGCTTGGAGAGCGGGTAGTGCAGTAGACGGCAGAAGATGATGATGATGAAGGCCTGGATGATGAACAGGGCGATGGGGTCCTTGGGGTTGTAGTGGATGGGGTTGAGGCCCTCAATGATGCCGCCCTGGGGATGGGCCCCCGTGGCAGCCGCAACCGCCGACGATACCGTGCTTGACATGGCGGGCGGTTGTAGCTCTGTATGATGCGATGGGGATCGCGGTCGGCGACGAGCTCAGCTCGCGTCGGTGTTGTGGACTCGGTCGATCGGCAATGGAGCAGTCGAGGGGAAGAGTGCTCGGTGGTCGCAGGCGACTGGGACGCCCAAAGAGACAAGGGCTCGACCGAGAGAAAAGAATACAGAGGAGGACAGAAGTCGGTGAGGTGAGGTGCCAGGAAGGGCGACGGTTTTAACTCTTTTCTCTGTCGCAGGACCCAAGAGATAAGGTTGAACTAGACAGGCGGGGATCGTTGAAGGGTCATCTGCTAGGGCGTTTGGCGTGCCCTCAGGCTCACCTCCAACTTGCTCGTATCTGGAGGTGTGTCCCGTTAGTTGTGGAGTCAACAAAGCCAGGGTTCGTTTCTTGCTTTTGGGATACATCATTCTGCCAGCAGAGGCTGAGGACGCCATCTGCACCTTGTTGTCTCGGCTCGCATACAGCGGGCAGGCGAAAAGACAAGAGCCGATGTCTTCACGTGCGACACGAGAGTCCAGACTCAAGAACGGACGGACCCTGGATCTGGGGATGTTTTTTGGAGAAGCCGTGCGGAAAGTTGGGGGTTGCGCAAAGCTTGGCGTCGATAGGGTTGTTTGCTGGAGCCCGTGCAGCGGGCCATGTGGTATGCTGTCTGAGGCAGATGAGGCGCTAGCAGAGCCCGTGAAACATGGAAGAGGAGGGCCATTCGCCCGGCGAGGGCTTCAAAGCTCGGGGAGTTGGAGTACAGGCCTGCCTGCGCCTCCTTGTCTGGCACGAGGTCATTTTGCAGCGATTGGCATGCTTGGCGGAGACGGCGCGGGCGGTAAGCGCAAAGAGCGGCAATGATCGGTGCAGTTTAATCACAACGTTGTTTCGACGGTTGGGCTGTCAAGCGTGGTTTGCATGGTCTGCATGCTTGACTTCGTCATAATCCATAACTGCTGCAACTCTTTGTTCGCCGAAACCTAAGCGAGGTTATCGTGAGCTTCTCTTTGTTCTCTGTCTTCAACCACAGTCACCCTCCCTTTCTGGGCTGTCGTCAGCTCCTAGACTCAGACTGCCCAGCCCAGGCTGCAGCGCAACAAGACACCATCCCTGCAAGAGATCCCATCCCCATCCATGCAGCGCTTATCCCCCACCCAGCGCATTCATGTGATGCCGCCGATGCCATCATCGCCAAGTCTTTCAACCGTCCACGCGCCGTCGAGCACCGCGGCATGTGTCTCACCGCCCTGTGTGCCAAACGCGGGGAAATGGCCCCACTGGATTGGTGATGTTGTCTCCGGTGGTGTTGAGCTTTCGACCGGTCTGGGCTGACGTCGCGCAATCACGTTACCCTCTTCCTCGACGACGCCGTCTGCCCACAGACGTCGAGTGCCGCAGCTTCCGAGTGCGACCTGCCTCCAAACCCGAGAGGTTGGGTTGACGCTTCACAAGACTCTGCGGGGAGTTACTGAGTAGAAGAATACAACCCTCCCCGTTCAACCTCAACTCCCCGCAGAGGCCTAGCTTTAGGTCCAATCCAGCCTAGTTATACCATCACGACGTAAGCATAGTCGTCCTATGGCAATGTCTCACCGCGACACCATCCCGGCTACCAATTCATCGGGTCCAATAAACTCTGTCGCCGGCCACTTGTTCTCGGCACCGTCATATAGGATCAGCAGGGGCCGTCTGGTGATGGCGCTACTGTAGCGATGGACGCGGCTCTTGTTACATCGCCTTGGGCTTTATCTGGTGTCTTGGACCTCGAGCGTCGAGGCCTCTTGTGTCTCACTCCGCACAGCAGCTCTCAAAGTCTGTGCAGCTGAATGTGCTGTTCAACCCAAAGCTAGCTTGATCATTGACCAATCGATAGCCCACGCGCTCATGAAGCTATTCAGCTTGATGTGAGCTGCAAGCCACAGTAATCACTTTCCCAACATCCCCATCCGGAGCCTCGCATTTTCTGTGTCACCGCTTCAAATTTGCCATCTTTTCGATTATCCATCTGGTCATCTTAGAGTCATCCCATCAGAGCTCCCTCTCATGCTCAAATCTCAACCACCGGCAGAATGTCATTATGGCTGCGCTAAGCCCACGCTTCGGACCAAAAGTGCCGGGCTAGAACCTGGGTCTGGTCAATTTGTCCCATTCCAGCCATTCAGCATTACCCGTAAGAAGAAGTCCCATAGGAAATGACCCGAAAAGAAGCAATAGATTGCTTCCAGATGTTATCCTAGGCTCGAGCGGCTGAGGAGTAGCCACCAACTGCGAAAGCTCGTTTGAGCGCCATCAACAGGAGGTGGCTTGACCCTCTTGACCGTATTCTCACCATGTCTTAAATGCAACATTCTCAGGGTCTCTGTGTATCCTCGGCGAATTTTGACGGCTGCAGCTGCAGTGAAGCGCAGCAGCCGCCAAGATGGTGATGCTTCACTTCGTCCTACTCGCCCTCCTCGCTATCTCTGTATCAGCCACTCTGGGCCTCGAACAGCGCAACCTCAAATGCGCCAATCCCACGGTCAAGGCGTTTGCCAGCTCGGCACGAAAGTTCGCCAGTAAAGAAGTCGATGGCTTTTGCTCGTCGTACCTGCACTACAAGACCAAGACCACAACCATCACCTCGAGCTCCACGACGTGGTCGTATCAGCTACTTACTATCAGCGGTGGCACCACCACGGACGTCAGCACGATAAGCGCGTCCGCGACCGGGACAGAGACGGTTACCCAGACCATCGGTGTGTTTCCCGATCTCAGGAAGCGAGAGGCGGCCTACGGACCTCCGCCGCCGGCGCCGACGAGGCACATCACGGCCGACAGCCACGGCAAGGCTTTGGGATTCTCTTCTGGTGTTGTGAGCGATGCGTGCTCGTGTCTCGTTACGTCGCCGACGCCGGTGACCAAGACGAGGACCAAGGTCGCAACTTCTACGTTCGTGTTTACGGATCGAGAATATGCGACAACGACAACCACCACGGTGAGCCTCCATAACATCTATACTTCCATCCCGTTCCTCTCCTAACATTCGTCTAGACCACCAGCACACACACGGACTTCTCTACTACCACCCGATTCAGCACAGTAACATATGCCAACCCAACCAACTGCGGCACACCCGCCCAGCCAACCTTCATCCAGCTACGCGACGTCAACGCGTCCGACACAGACGCCTTCAACAATGACTGGCTCGCGACAAGCTTGATGGACGGCTGGCGCCAGGCCGGCCTGATCGAGGACGCCATCACGCCCTCCAAGGACAAGAAGCGCGCAGCTCTGCTCACCCTCGAGCCCAAGACTGGCTACCTGCGCACCGTGCACGGCGGGCGATATCTCAACAACGACTACTTTGCGTATTTAACAACGCCGTCCTTCATGTCAAAGAAGGATGTTGACATTCGAGGCTTCCAGTATAATGCCTGCAAGGTTGTGCAAAGCGGCAAGGTCAGGGAGCTCGTGTGCCATGCCGTGGGGTCGGCGTGGGATATGAGGTTCTACCAGACATGCCAGGTATATCAGGATTGGTACTCGAGGCCGTTTGCGATTGGGAATGCCTGGTTCCCAGACATTGGGTGCTCGTTGAAGAAGTTGATCATTGTTGATGCGTGTGCATAGCACTGCGTTGATGGGGATTAGACATGGAGTAGAGTTAATGATACCAATAGTGGAGTTCCGGGTGCGAAGATACTGTCATAATATCCAAGATTATCATGAACTTGAGACCCAGACGCAGACAACCGATTGAGTGCATGCATGAACTCCAAGGTGCAGCCCTACAGGATTGCCAGAGGATCTGCGCGCCAAGTCCCTTTTGGGAAATCCACCTCAATGAGCCATAATGATCCTCATAAACCGCCACAATACCGATCTAAGGGCAGTATATATATCCTCAACGCCTTTACTAAACAAATACAATCATTTCTAAACATTCACAATGTCAGACTCACAAAACCACGCACTCGTCTTTGGCGCGACCGGCCTCATTGGCTGGGCCGTTGTCGACCAGCTCTTGTCCAGCTACCCTACGCCCGCGTCTTTCGCGAGCGTCATAAGCGTGAGCAACCGGCCGGTCGACGCATCCAGGACTTTCTGGCCTGAGACTTCGGATACGAGACCTGATCTGCAACTCGTGTCGGGAGTGAATTTACAGAGCGATGATGTTACAGGCCAGTTGAAGCAAAAGGTGCCTGGCATTGAGCGGACGACACACGTATTTTACTTTGGTCAGTGATGGCACGAGCCAGAAGGGGCACGAGTTAACGATGAGCAGTCTTTGCGCCGCACAACGAAAGCCATGAAAAGGAATGCCAGCTCAACAGCAACATGATGCGAAACCTCGCGTCTGCTCTCAACACCTTGGCTCCCCACCTCAAGTCATTCGTCTACTCGGGCGGCACAAGAGTCAGTCATTCACAGCCTTACCTTGATGGTTACTAACATCCCCAGGGCTACGGCATTTACATCCCTGACGGCATCTTCACGCCTCCTCTCAAAGAGTCCATGGCTGATGACTTGCCCGCCGACTACGCAAAGACAGTTGCTTACCCTTGGTTCCGCCAGATCCTCACTGAAGCCTCAAAAGGCCGGGATTGGACTTGGACAGAGGTCTGTCCCGACGTGGTCGTAGGCTTCAGCCCCATCGGGTCCAACTTTTCGCTGGCTCTACACTGGGCGCAGTACCTTTCCTTGTACGCACACAACCACGGCGTTGGTAACGCCGTAGAGGGAGACAAGAGAAAGATTGAGGTCCCGTTCCCTGGGAACGACACGGCCTATCATGCGCGCTTCACGGGAGTGTCCTCTCATATCCTCGGTCGAATCGCTATCCATGCAGCCCTCAACCCATCATCTTGCGGTTCTAAGATCATCAACATGCTCGACAGCACCGAGCCCACCACCTTTGCCCAGCTCTGGCCATCAATCGCGTCTTACTTCGGTCTCGTCGGTGTCGCGCCCGTGGAGGACAGCAGCGCACTACCGCCCAGCGAGTACATCGATGCGCATCGGCACCTCTTCAAGAAGAACGGAAAGCCGGACGCGATCAAGGCGGGTGTAGGCGCCGGGAGTAAGCAGCTCGACAGCGTGGGCTGGTGGTTGACGTTTGATCGGCAATTGAGCGCGGAGCGACTGCGGGAGGTAGGATTCGCGGAGGAAAGGGCGCCTATTGAGGGATGGACCGAGGCGTTTCGCAAGTTCCGAGCAGCAGGAATCATATTTTGATCCATAGGATGAGAATGAGCCATATCCGAGGAGAAGGCAAATCGTTTGGGATCACATCGCAGGCGCCGGCAAGACCAAAAACTTTACTCAGACCGATCTTCGCTCTTGTTCGGATGTTAGTTGCCGTGTAGTAGTGAGAATACCGCCGGTTGGCTGGGTATTGTTTAATAAAAGAGGAAGCTCTTTGTCATGGTTTGTTTGCGACCCTGGTCGGGGACGGAATGCCGAGCAAACCCCGGCGATCCATTTTTCCGACCGCCGAAATGGGGAAGCTAGTCCAAGAGTAAAAAGCGGGGTAGAGCTTACCCAGTGTTCCTACCCTATACTGAAGAATCCTATCACGTGACATTGTCATGGTATTTTCTCTACTCTGTAACTCTGAACAGGAATCCTGTAGTTACTAAAGATATTTATAAACGAGAAGCAGGCTATTAATTAAATGAAATAATTGCACTAGATACTCGAAATGAATTGTCTCAATCCGTGAGCGTATCCGTGAGTGTTTGTAGCCTGGAAGCTGTCGAGCAGTGTGGAAATGGAGTTACTAACTCTCAATCTTATTCCCATTACCCTAGGAGAGGAACTCAAGTCTAGTTACTCGATGATGAATACACCAAGTATCAAGCCTCAAAATACTACAAGAATGATCACCTCAGATAGTCGACAGCCTTCTTCTTATGCCAAGAAGCCTCCCGTCGAGGCGGACGGGTTTACAACGGGTAAGTTAGGCCATCCAAGCTACCCTCTGCCCGAGGCTGCTCCCCAGATTATGTCAGCTTCCCCACATCCAGATTCCGTGCTTTCCGCTCCAGCCGTTCTGGGGAAAGACGGCACTGCGCCCCACAATTACCCGTGCTTGGCGTAACCCGAGCAGGCACCTCAATGAGTTTTTGTTACGAAATCGTTCAGCGCGTGATGCCAATAGAAAGGCAGAAGGCGTTGCCAGGCCTGGCTCTGCCTTTGCTGAGTCTCTGGCACCTCGGGATTGCTCTCTTTTCTCGGGAATTGGCAGTTTGATGATCTCCGCGGGAGAGGGGGTGTTTATTAGGGCAGGAACGGCGCCGTTTTGACGGGATGGGCTGATCTCTCTTTTAATGTGTGCTTTGCCTGTAAGAGAAGACGAAAAGGCTTAATTGCGACCGGAACAAAGGCTCAATTGACGCGCTTCTTGGCAAAAGGCTAGGGGCGTTCAGTCATTCTGCTAAAATTGACGTCAGCTGCCGGGTTTTCTGTCACGCTTCATTCCAATCCCGAGATTGAGACTCGTCTCTCCGTTGCTCTGCTCTTTGGTCTGAGCATCACCAAAACGCCTGACAGTGTCGTCACCGACAGGCACAGATCTCTTGTCAGATCTCTGGATCTCACATCGCCTTATCAACATCACACCACTCGGACGGGACGAACCATACATCATCCATGTCGCGCATGAACCCCACGACATGGAAGTTCGACATTGATCGGCTCCTCAATCCCATCGTTCCATCACCGCCATGGCGACACATCCCATATCCCGTCGCCTACTTTCTGGGATACCGTCGCGACAAGCCTCGTGATATCGGAACCATCGTGCCGGTGTTTTGGGCTTTTATTGGTATCTTTTGCGGCATCTCCATCATCGAGGTCGTGTCGGAGCGCATACCATCGTTCATAGACCGAGGCGCTCCCATCATCGTCGGCTCCTTTGTACGTCCTCGCGAATCCACTACCAAACTTGATGCTGACTATTTTAGGGTGCGGGCGCTGTTCTAGAGTTTTATGCTATTGAATCGCCTCTTGCGCAGCCGCGAAACTTCCTCTTCGGCCAACTGATTGCCGCGGTCCTCGGTTGTGGCATCGGCAAACTCTTCCAGCTCAGCAATGACTTTGAGTCGATCCGATGGCTCGGCGGCGCCATCTCATGCGCTTTTGTCACGTCGGTCATGGCCTTGACCAAGACGATCCATCCTCCCGCCGGTGCGACCGCCCTCCTGGCCGTCGTCGACGACAGGCTCCTTGCGCTGGGCTGGTTCTTCGTCCCCGTCGTGCTCTTCAACTGCACAATCATGCTCGCCGTCGCGTTGCTGGTCAACAACATCCAGCGCAGATTCCCGTCGTATTGGTGGACACCCGAGGATCTGAGGGGCATCCGGACAGAGGGCGAGAAGCCCAAGCCGATCGACATCGAGAGCAAGGGCGACGCGGCCGAGGAGAGGCCTGAGAACGGGAGCGACACTGAGGGACATGAGAGACACGATGGCCATGAGATCATCATCAAGCCTGGAGGTGTGTTGGTGTTGCCGAACCACGTCTATCTCATGCAAGAAGAGATTCAGCTGCTGGAGGAGATTGGCAATAGACTATAGAGGTCCGTTGAGACTTTGCATATTGTACATATTTAGCATTGCATCCATAGAGAAACGAAAAGCGATGATTTCTACCCTGACCTTTGAGTTCGCCGACTGTCGCCATCGCTGCGGATGACATGACATTTCACGATTGTCGCTGGGGTGAAAGAGGGAGTCAGGTCGCTGACAACTGTCAATTATATATTGCCGGAGAGTCTACGTGACCTTTTGCCCGATTCTGTCTAATATATATTCACCATTTCATTCTACTCTTGCGTCTCTCTTACCAATACACCCAGCGATCCTCCCGCGTGTTCCAGTACCGAGTGTCCGATGATCGACTGTCTAGGCTCGGGGAATTCCAGTACTGTTTCCACCACCAGTCTTGTTGGAGTTCTTTGTTCACGACTGGCTCGTGCCGTTCAAGCCACTCCCCTCCGGCGCAGTCTTGCGAGCCACATGTGCATTGGCAGCGTCTATTGCTGTTGCTGACGCTGTTGCTGTAGCTCTGTCTATGGGGGCGTGTGGGAGTGCGGCGGCGGTTGTTCCGGCTGCGTCGCTGTCGTCGTCGTCTTCGCTTGTTCTTGGGGCCAGAGCCACGGCGGGAGGGAAAAGATTCTTGATGTCCATCATCACGTGGGCTGGGCGAGGCCCGGTAGGGGCTCTTGGTGTCTGGCTCGCAAGGCTCTGGTCCTGGAGGTGTCTGCATCGGCTCTTCCTGCTCATCCGCATCCATGAGCTGTGACGTCTAGTCAAGACCCATGGTGGGAGAGCGATTTGGGACACGACGGGGAAGAGGTTGGTCTGAAGGACTCATGCCGGACAAGCTGCTCGGCGCCGAAGGGCTGTCGGACCAACTCACTCGAGAAGTTGGAGGATGGCAGCTCGGGGCGGGAGAAGCAGGAGGGGTTCCCGCGAGAGGAGAAAAGTCATCGCTTTCAGGTTCGGACTTGACGTCGGCAGTTTCGACGATGGTGCCCCCGATTGGGGTTCGGTAGTGGAGGTGCACTCCATCGACGGAAAGGAAGGGCATCTTGGCTGGTCGCGTCGAGGAGCGGAAATGGAGCTTGCGAGTGGAAACTGTGAAGACGCGAGATGCGAGCCGCCGCTTCGAAGAACAGATGAAACTGAATTGAAGTGGACGAGAGCGATAACGAGAAGCCGACCAGAGGAAGGATATGATGAGAGCCTTCGATTTGAGCAGGGAGGGTAGTAGGCTGGAGAAACGTGGTGGGAGAAGCTTAGACGAACAGAAGACGAGAGCCAGAAAGGTGCACGTAGGCTGCAATAAATAGCCCTAGAACCTGAGGAGAATGCGACTGGATGGCGATGGGAGATGCCTAAAATGCAAACAAAATGTGATGTGAATGTGAGGCAAACGTGAGTCTCATCTGCGAGGACGATGGGTGCTGCCAGTTGTCGGCCACTGCAAACACTCGGGTCGCAAACGCCACAACTTGCCATTGTTCGATTCAGGCGCCGTTCACAAACATGAAAACGCGCTGAATTTATGGATACCCTCACCTCTCCAGGGGTTAGCGGCAGCGAGCCAGGAGCCACATTTGGGCTCGGCGCAGTGGCAGGCGTGGTGGCAGGCATGTTGTGAAGAGGGAGGCGTTGGCCAGAGGAGGAGGAGGAGGAGGAGGAGGACGTTTGGTTGCGACGGCGACGGCGATGGGGTGCCATTGTTGCGAAATCTTGAATATTGGTCTGTCAGAGTCATTTATTTCTCTGTTTGGTAGCTCTGTTAACGACATCTGTCTAGTCGGCGCGGTTCTCACCCTTCTTGACCCGGCGCTTGGCGGCTGCGTCGTTGCGGATGGTCATGCCGCCCCTCTCTGAGCAAGAGCAATAACAAGGGAGTCCCTCCCAGTGTTGAGTAGGGTCACAGAAAGATCGAGGGTAGTCAAGGTGGCAGTCCACGACGTAATCGCGACGGGGATCCGGGCAACATTGTCGCGGGATATGGCAAGGCCTGAAGTCTCATGGCCTGCATGGATCTGCAGCAATGCTTCTTGTGTTTTGGTATCATCATGGGGTCCAAAGTAGGCTTCGACTAGCGTCCTGAAGGTCATAGTCTTCTCTGACTTTTCCTCTGTCGAATTCCATTTGAATAAAATGATATGACAGCTATGCGGATAAAGGGTGTGAGTGACTAGGCGTAGTAATCGGGCCTGATGTGAAGGATAGAAGAACAGCCAATCTAGCCGCAACCGCATTGCTCGTCAGGGAACATAGGGAGCCCTGATGATGACGATGAAGATTAAGAAGCGGACGGATTGAGGGGCATGGAAGGAAGGAAGACAAATGAAGTCTGGCGGCATGTAATGTTGCATAAATTGCACAAATGATTCCCTTTGTTTGTGGTCTGCTTGCTCTTCAGTGCCGCCCAGGACATGACTCTGTTGCTGAATGACGAAGTCAGGACCTGGGCTAGTATCCACCCGGTGCATGTTGTTCATTCCAGAGCCCTGGAACCGAATTGGCGTGGATAGTGTTCATGGGGAGTTGAGTGGATGTATAGCTGGGCTCATGACGTGGGCAAGGTGTCCATGTGGTGCCATAGGTCTTCATCTGCATGACCCTCAACCATGGCAATTGTTGAGCACGCGGCTAGGCTGTGAGCGTGAACATGTCGGGTGTTGCGGCCGGAATCTTGGGAGGGGTGTAAGGGAGGGCATGGAATATTTGCATCATGTCCAATGACAGTGCGATTGTCTCCCATGATACCGGCAAACAATCGCCTGCAACGACCTCTTCCTCACCAGGTCACGTACCCGTGAGGGGGCAGAGAAGAAGGGATTGTAAAGTTATGATGTGGTAGTGAGTAGTGGTAGCTAGGTGAAAGCAGGAGGCGGGCTTTTTATACTTGATCCAAGAGGCATTCCGTCCGCTTCTCTATATAACTAACCAACGCTGACACCGATATATCGATTGGATAAGGCATAGCCCTCATACTATCGGCCCATCCGACTCAGCCTCAAAGAGAGAAGCAATTTGTTCCGAGTGGTGGCTACTTTTTTTGAGGCTAAGTAGGATGGGGCCGATGATATGAGGGCTATGCCTCATCCAATCGACGTATCGACTCGTATTGGCGTTAGTTAGCTATGTAGAGAAGCGGATGAAAGATATTGATGAGGTTGGTGCGTGCGTGTGTGTGTGTGTTGTGTGTGCTGGGCAGCTAGATTGGAGCATAAGGCAGTCTATTTATATTTGACCTAGAGGCCAAAGTGTTATCTTAGATAAGGTTGAAGAGGTAAGATGACAACTCTTCTGACGATGCAGCCAGAGAGGCAATTTGCTAAGGTTACTGTTTTGCATGGTATTGGGCCGATTTAAAATGCCATTTTGTATTTTAAAGTCTTCCTTTGCTGATGTGTTACTCTCTTATATCTGAGGGTGTAGGAAGGGATCAAAACTGAAACTAATCCAGGAGGCAAGGCGGCATCTTGGATAAGGTTGATTGTGGCAAGATGACTCAAGACTTCTAGCATTGTGTTGAACTTAAACTGGGATTTTGCAGGTTGCTTTAGGCAAATTTCATAAGAATGATAGACCTTTCCAAAGATGAACTTTATGGAGGTATGGTGAATCTTCTCACAATGCAGATAGAAGGCTCATGTTGATGAACTTCTGTGTTACAGGACGAGGGAAAGCATACACCGGGGTCCTACGAAGGACCAGGTTAAGCAACAACTTGATAGAGACATTTAAATGTCGTGCACTGAAGGAATCAGCCAAATCAACTTGATCTACACACATCCGTCTCCCCTTACCTCTGAAACTTGTCTGTCATGCCATCGTGTCGATTCAACGCCTTACTTGTTCAGGTTTCAGGCCAAGGACCAGCATTGCCCAGGGTCAGATTTAGTCATTTTGTGGAGTATTCGGGGGAAATCACGTTCATAAACTCTATTAGTTGAAGCTTGGGAGAGATTACTAGGGCTAAAAATTACTGGAGGTAGATTTGCTTCCCCCCTCTGACTAACGACTGGGTATTTGACATTTAGACAGGACCTGGCTCCGGGTCACCATATCTAATGAGCAGAGGGTTAGTAACTACGCAATCTGATTTCAGATTCTACTCGAGAAATCTGAAAGAGACCGGTGGTATTTGGCATGCACTTACACAGAATAACCAGTGTGCACGAACATCGAGGATGAGGGAGCAGGTGGTGTCGGAGGACTCCTTTGGTTCGGCAGTGGGAACGAAGATATGGCTTGTTGAATATGTGGGACTCCAGGGGAGTATGTATTGAGATCTGACAACATTGTCTCGGCCGTGGTCATGAGAGCGCATGGTTCGTGGTCAAACACTACAATTATTGAGCCACAAAATGAGCCCGAGTGGCTGTCCACGACCCAGGACCCGGATGTGCCTTGACCTATACGTCAATATGGAGTGAGCAAGCTTCACTTAAGTAGACCTGATATTGAGCTCTGGTTACTTACCTAGTGGTGCTGATAAGAGAAGCCTACGAGTCCAAAACTGTGCACCGCCAATGACGAGAGGAACTTTGGTAGCCTGCAACGAGGCGACTATAGGCGGCGCCGTATCGCCGGTTAGAATAAGAACGGTCCTAGTGGTCAGGAAGATGTTTTGGATGTAGCCAGACACTCTCTTCTTTTCCTCAGGGCGGTCGGGAACTCGTAAAAGTAGCTCTTGAGAGTCCGTTGAAGTGTTGATATTCTCTGCAAGCGGGTATTCATCGTCTTCCATAGCTATGTTCCCGTCATCATCGTCGTTATCGTCATGTCTCTGTTCAAGAAGTAGTGAGTTCAAGTAGTAGTTTTCGTATCTGCGTTCTGCCAACCCAGAAATTAGGGCAAAGTCTGCTGGGGTGGGTTGCTCTGACGGGCGAAATCTCCAAGTTGGATCCTTGGCAATGTCATTTGCAAACATCCGTCTCCGGGAGTATATAGTCCAAGGAGGGGGGTTTGGGAAACTTTGACTTGACCGACTTGGGTCGTAAGCGCCCTGAGTTGAAGTTCCGTCAGAGCCTTCTAACATGCGAGACAGTTCGGCGAGAGAGCGCGAAAGCGAATCCTCGACTGCTGCTGGAGCTGCGTAGCCGACAAAGGCGATTCTATGGGATAGCATGACAGGAATCCATCGCATCACCTTGTCGAGATCAACGTGGCCTAGGTTCTGCGATTCCTTGTGCTCCATGGCCCGTCCTCGGCCATTTTCTACTAGCTCAAGATCATCGTCGCTTTCTTGTCCCGAATCTTCCAGTTCTGGTAATGATTCCGATTTTGAAATGTCTTCAAGATCGTGTCCAAGGAAATGCTCGAGCATAACATGCCCAGATGTTAGGCCCAGTCTGGAGGTTCCGTGATTCACCAGCCCGCCAATACGAGAGTGCTTCTGATACAAGATTACTCCATCTTTGATGATGGTCGTTAGACAGAGTGTTCCACATGCGGAGGCCCCCGGCGGTTTTGCTGGAATATGAGTATATAGTGTTTCACCATCCCCAAAATCGGTTCCTTTCTCTAAAGGTAAATGCGCTTTAGGAACCCTTGTTGTGTCATGGGCAAGCTTAAGACCGCCCTCCACATATATGTTGACGTTCTGTGGAGAGTTTAGCCCGAGATCTTTGACTAATTTTGTAAGCCTTTTCCACGGAGTCTTCCTCTTGATGGCATCATCGGTGGTTCGGATCCAGAAACTGGGTCGTAGTGTAATGTGTGCTTGGTTGGCTTCTCGAACTCCGGCCATCCGCTGTTCGTACATGTACGGTGTCGTAGAAAGAGCCTTTCCTTCAATAAATTTACGGATCCCTTCAGTTTGCCATATGCTGTCAAAGTCTGGCATGAGCCGTCTTTGAGTCGCTGCAGCAGGCCTAAAGAGATCTGCGAATCGCGGGTCGTCTGGCCAATGAAGCTTGGAGTACCATACATCTCTCCCCGAGCAACAAATACCTAGGACCTTATCAGGGAGTAGAAAGCTACTCTCGGCAAATGGAACATCCAGGCAAGTGGGAAATTTCCCCAGTGGGACCTGATGTTGATGTAGTTGGGTGTGTAGAGGACTCGAAGGTGGGGTGGTGAAGACCTCGGTTGAAATTGAGGTGCCGCTGAGACTAGCCATCTCGACGCTCTCCCAATTGCGTTCCCGAATGGGATCCCCAAGATAAATGCGCCCCAATAAAAGCAGGCTCTTTAATTGAAACAATCAAACGAATAGAGTCATTCGAAAACGATGATTTGTTTGCTATAAGTTTTGCGCAGATACGAGAGATAGCGCACCTGTTATGACTTCTGCGATCACCATAATGTAGAGTGTTAGAAAGACATCCCACTGGTATCATGTTAAAGAAACTGGAAGAGGTTAAAATAGAAGAATGAGTAAGGGAATTGAAGACGGGGGCTTGGATGTTGGCCTCGGATCTGCAGTAGACCCAAAACGGGAACTGTGACAGCAGAACGCGTAAACGAAGGCGAAGCGAAATAGCTCAAGTCTGCCTTGATGCCATGGCAGATGTGCTCTACTGTATTCCTCTAGACATGTCATTGGTCTTCCAGGATACCTAATGCAAGCCACCAATACTTAGGTTGCGTTATTGGACAAGGCTGCTCATGCGATGCATGAGCTGAGGTCACGTCACACACTCAGCCTCACCAGGATGTTTGGTACTCCCACACACTCTTCTTAGCGAGACTGAGCTTGGCTGTTTTAGTTCTGGCAGCTGTAAATAAGCTGTCTCAATTTCTAATCTTGAACCATCGTCACTTCGGCTTTCGATCGGAATCTGGTGTTCTATTGCCTCGGCTGATCTTGTTCGAAGATCGAGATGGCCACTATTGGGCTTTCAGACGATGAAAGATATGATCTCCTAGCTCGGCTATGGCCGCGGATGACTCGCGATGACTTCGACACCTACAATGGATTATATGACAAGTATTTTTTGTTCATCGACGAGCAAATGTCGCTAGTTCGTAGGAAACCAGATCACTATTCGGCCGCGGCTCTCGAGGAATTCATGTCGTTGATTGGCGACATCCGCGCAAGCAAGCACATGACAAAAGCCGACATCGCCGCCAGTACCTCTGAGAGATCGCTAAGATCCATGGACATAGCAGTCCAAATGTGGTTGACCATTCGAGTTCAGAACTCGGCCAACGACTATGAGAGTGACAACTCTACTACACCGTTTCTATGGGCCAGGGACAGGCGTTTGGCCACTACTCTGGAGGAGTGGTTCATTCAGAGGAGAGACACAACAGAAATCCAACATCGGCAGATCCCATCGAGTTTCTCTGTCCCCAATCTCGTTTATCATTACAATTTTAAAGTTACCTGGACAAGCGACCTGCTGCAACACTTGACAATTAATTGGAAAAGCAAACAGATTATCATCTTTGAGCACGGAATCTGTTTACGGAACCATCTCGAGTACGACGAAGCGTCGCACCCGTGCCCCTTGCCGCGAGAAGTGATTGAAGAAGCAGTGGATACAATTAGGTTGCTTTTTCCTGCTAGCAAGGAAACCAAGAGGTTCTTAATGAGAGAAGGAAGGTCTTTCTTGAAAGTTCCTTATGGTAGAGACCGACGCTTGTATCTGGGAGATTACGGCTATTGGCGGCAGAGTGTTACCGACCTTCTTGACCACTGGGAAGATGGGCCTAAGGGATGGGCGCAGATTCGACTCAACCCAGACCAAGGGAACTTGATGGAGTATGCTACGTTCTGGGCCGCTACGACTGTCCTGATTCTCACGATTGTCAGCATCGTGTTTGGCATAGCCAGTCTGGTCATCGCCAAGCAAGCGCTGGACATTAGCATCAAGTCATACAACCTGGCCTTGGCTGAGGCTTGCGCAGAAGCAAATGCCACTGACACTTTGCCCGGGTTCTGTGCATGATAAATGCGGGAATGACTTGGGCCTGTCGCTGTCGGGATTTAATATCCTTCTATTTCACGCTTCAGTAGCACCTCTTTACGAACTATCCTTGAGTTCTTCTCAGTTAGCTTCATGATCGCAAAAGCTGGCGATTGCAAGAATCAGGTGCTGCGTAGATGTTTGCGGTCTAACGGGGTAAATTTCTCATGTTTCAGGCTCAATGATATGCCCCTGAGAAATGGTTTGGTTCTATTTGAAGGAATTAACCGCCATGACCAAGCCTTCCCCTAAAATCCATGCCTTTCAGTCACAAATGTTGTCCCCAGGTGAAAGTCCATCTCCAATCACCGAACCATGATCCCTCTGGCCAGTAGAACTGTCAAGCCAGTCGACAAATGCTGTGAAAACGTAGGTAATCCGCGCATGGTTGGTGATGTAGGTAGTAGTTTATGGCTCAAACGGGCCTTGGACGCGTCCAAATGCGCGTTCAAGTATATCGTACTGGGCCTCGAAGAGTTCGCAAACTTTGTTGTACTTCAGTTCGAAAGCCTCCGCGTCTGGCAGAACATCTTCCGCGTCGCGAACCTCTTCACACTTCTTGCGGATATTCTGAAGCTCCAGGTAGTCAGACTTCATGTCGCGACAAAGTCTAGCGAGTGCTTCGTCAATCTTGACCAGGGCAGATCCATATTCGTCGCGTTGGCGGGCACATTCCTTGATTTTGGGTGAATCTTTTTCCATCCGACCAATGGTTTCGCTGATAATGTTGAAACCTTTCTCGACCTGAAGCAAGCTTTCATAGGCCTCGCGAGCCACGATTTCCCCATCGCTCTTCTCGTTACGGACCCTCTCAAGTTCTTGGCGGAGCTGGGTGATGATGGCTGCCTTGTCGTCGTGGTCGTCGATGGAGGAACCAGCCTTGTCCGCTCCCAGGCTGTCACTGGACTCCTGGTGGTTCATGTTAGGTTTGGAGCACAAGTTGGGCAAGACTGCGTGCTAAGTGGACTTACGCGTGCCGCGCCAGTCTCCTGCTCATGAGATTCTCCAACGTGCAGATCACCCTGGGCGTCTTGCTGCTCGACAGTTGTGGCGGAGGGGCTCGACATGATGGCTTGGTAGAGGGGAGACTTGGGCGTCTGGTGTTGGGGTCGAGTATTGGGCGTGATAGGAGGTAGTAAGCAGGGCTTGGAAGTGTTGAGTTGGAATCTTCAACTGTGGAATGAAGATGAAGGTGAAGAAAGGAGGAGAAGGGATCAAGATCGTGGTTTGGCAGAGGAAGAGAATACAGAAAGCAAAAAGTGGGGCAAAGTGGCCATGAGAGTGCCAGGAGAATCTCAGAAACCCTCCTAAGCAAATCAGTATCGGGAGGATTTCATGCATTCACTGGCCCTACTCGGCTGTAGCCTAAGGGTTCTAGAAACCGCCGTGCACGAGCGAGATCACGTTACCCTCTGCCTTGGTTGCTGCGAGACCTCAACAAGTGGCCTTGGATTCTTGGTGCTGAGGGCGTTTGCCTGGGTAACTGGCTCAGTGTACGTGGCGCTGAGCTTCCCAAGTTTGACAAACAGCGTCAAGAGGCCGACTGTATCCTTGGTTATCCAGGCTACTAGCTGCCGTGTCAAAGTTGGTAATTTCCAAAGATTGGTCTTCCTTGGGAGCCATGATCTAGATACAAGATGAAACAACTCCCACCCCAAATAGACTATTTGCCCCAAACCCGCTGAAGAAAGTCTCGGAGCTTGATAACTGGCACGTCTGGGTGAAGGTCATTCAATGTCTGGTCACTTTCCACATGCTTGGTCAAGTCAAACCAGCCCTCCACGAATCCCAAGCTCCAGAGCGACAGGATCCCATCCAAGACTGGCTTTGGAGCAATCGAATACCTTGGAATATTGCCTGGCAGTTCCGTAATCTCTGAGCGGCGCAAAGCCTCTACAGAGTCATATGCTACATCGAACTTTTGACCTACGGCCGAGTTAGCTGGTAGTCTCGTGAGATGTTGCGTTTGGCTTACCTCGCACTTGTTCCGCCAACTTCAGCGCCTCGTTCAATTTGACGGTGTCGCCGACGATCCACGATTTGTCCGGCCATTCAGCTGCATTGAGGCTGGCAGCAACAAACTTGCCGATTGTTTCAGAGTGAGTTAGGGTAACGGTCTCCTCGCCAGTGCCTGGGATGCCCGCTTTGAGGTTCTCTACATCGAGCACCACTGCAAGTGGCACAACGGGAACTGGCTCTGCCGGAAAGCCATAGTAGTCCAAGAGAAATCCGATTATGAACCTGGTGTACTCCATTTTAGTCGTTTTCAAAAGCTCGATAGCTTCAATCTTGTACTGGCTGACTGTGTACGTCTGCAGCCCTGGGAGTGGATAGGGAAAGCCCCTATGCAAAGTTAGCATTTGATACCATGCTCATACGATATGACACTCACTTATCTCGAGCCTTGATATAGTCGATGCCAAACTCGCTCGGTGCGAATCGAGTAACGGTGCCAGCCTCTGCAGCTCCCTTGATGAGATTAATCTGTGCTCGGTGTGTGTCTTCAAAAAGTACGCCAATGGCAGAGATGACGACCTGAATGTCGTTTGACTTTAAGACTCCGGCGATAGCAGACACGTCGGAGTAGTCAACTGCGAGTGACGTAATATCATGAACGCCGATGGTGTGTGTTTTGGCCTGCAGGTATTAAACAAAGAACCAGGCCGAATCAATTACACAAGGACTTACTACTCTCGAGAGGAGAATTACCTCGTGTTCACCAGCATCAGCGATGGCTTTAGTAATGACGCGGCCGAGGCCACCAGATCCGCCAGCGACAGCGACCCTGACCATTGTGAAACTGTCGAGAAAAGCGTAGGCGTATTCTGAGTATTGAGCACAACCTCTCCATCTTGAAAGGCAGAAAACTCTCAAGGTTATATATATCTGTACCAAGTGGTATGACGAAGCCATCCTTGACAAGTTTCGTGATGGTTGGGGACGCATACTACCCACTTCTAGCCGAACCGAGGTTCTTGGCTGGATTTAACAACTTCGCTCTGGGTTTCTTTGGCGATCCAGAGCTGTCAACAAGGAGCCTCGCGCTTCCACCTTCTAAGCGAGTGGGATGACCGATCTCTGGGTCGGGGTTGTGAGGATCGAGGTTCGGGTGTAAGTGGAGCGAGCATAAAACTGACCAAGACGGAGACGAGAACCTGATCTGACATCTGCGGATTTTGAGGGTTCGAGCTAGTTTTGCCGAGCCTTTAAGTCTGTCTTTTAAAATAACCTGGTTTATTATTCCTGACATTAGTTAGACTGACTACTGGCTTTTTGTGTATACGGCCGTTGTCCCAGAGCTCACATCAGTCATACTAAGATTGACTGTACATCGTCAGCTTGCGGACTTATGGTAAGCTTCTTGATGAATTAGGTAACCTTCTATGAAGAGCTCAAGTTTGTCAATTATTTAAGTAATCTTTACGAAGAATTCTGTACGTCACTTTGCAAATAGTCTTTAAAGGTTCATGAAATGCTTCGCTATTAACTAGAGCAGTCTTCACTCATTACAGTGACGTGGTATCTTGAGACATGGTATCTTTAAACTAAATCCCAGCAAATTAAGCATCCTTCTCGATATCCCGAGGAGCGTTGGTAGGCTCATCATCGTGCTCGTGGGCAAGCTTGTTCTCCAGAGCAGTGGGCTGGTTGGTGCCCTTGTACTCGGAAGCCTTGAGCATGTTCCACTTGTCCTCCTCAGCATCCAAGTGGTTGAAGCAGAACCAGAAAGCAATGCCACCGACAAAGGCAATGCAGGCGACGGAGGTGTAGTTCCAGACCAGGAGGGGGTCGAGGGAGAGAGGAGTAAAGGCTTGGCCGATGGCGGCGGAGATGGCGCTCATGAACAGGTTCACGCTCATGACGAGGGACTTCATGTTCTCGGGGGCCTTGGAGTAGGCGTACTCGTAGGATGTGACGTTGGTGAAGATCTCGGCGATACCGATGAAGATGTAGGGGAGACACTGGGCCCAGACGTTGATGGGGGCGGGCTCGCAATCTTCGCCGTTTGCATACCACCCACAGGGGCTCATCTCATAGATATAATACTGCATAACAGCCGACGCAACCATTGAGATGGCAGAGATGATGAAACCAGCCGTCATACGCTTGATGGGGGTGAAGGAGATGCCCAACTTGCGGAGACCGGGGTACAGGAGATGATCAATCAGAGGAACCATGATGACAATGGAAATAGGGTTCAGGTTCTGGATGACATCGTTGGGCACACCGTGGAGCTCCATGGTGGCGGCCTGGGTGGTCAGGTTACCGGTCATCTGGTTGTAAGCCAGGAAGAAGACGGGCAGGAAGAGGAAGACCTTGCAGGCCATGAGACCACGGCGGACTTCATCAACCCAGGCGTCATCGTAGGTCATCCACGCGGGTCGCTCGTCGGCAGGCACGTTGGAGGGCTTGGCGAGCTCCCAGTTGAGCTTGAAGGGCTTGCACCGCTTCTGCACATACACAAACATGCGCATGAACTTGGACAGGACGGAGCCAGTGGGAGGCGAAAGCTTGTAGTGCTTCTTGTTCAGGGCCAGGACAATGGGAGCAGTGAGGAACAGGATGGTGGGGATGAAGAAGGCCAGCCAGAAGGAGTGGTACTTCTCAACGTAGACCATGCTGATCTGACCGGCGACAGAGCCAAGGTTGATGGCAAAGTAAAAGTACAGGAAGATTCGCGTGTTGGTCAAGGCGGGGTCGACAATGACGCGCTCGCCGTTGCGGACCTCGATGCGCATCTTGTTGTCCTCGTTCTGCTCAGCGAGCAGGGGCGAGACGTTGGCCTTGAAGAAACCGGTACCGACGCAGAGGGTGATGAGACCGATGATGAAGGCGCCAAAGGCCGGGTCGGCCTTGACAATGACACCGGGGGAAGAAGCAGCGACGAGGATGACGTGGGCGATGGTGGAGATACCGATGGCAAGGTGAAGAGTCCAGAAACGACCCATGCGGGCATCAGCAATCCAGGCACTGAAGCTTGTTAGCAATGGATCAATTGAGTGTGTGATTGTCGACTTACCCAACAAGAGGCATCAGATAGGCAAAGAACTGGTTGAACAGGGAGATACCCTGACCAGCCTGGGTGCCCATTCCAAGGGCACCGGCCTGACCATCACTGTCGAGAGGAGCACCGGTGGTCGAGCCGTCGGGCAGCTTCTGGGTGACAAAGTTGGTGTACAGGACCGAGGAGCCATAGTAGGAGAATCGCTCGCACAGCTCGACAAAGGCGATGGTGTACATGCTCCACTTGATGTTTCCAGAGACGCGGCGCAGAGTGCGCAGCTCCTCCTCGGTGGGCAGCTCATCGTCGGACGACGACGACACGGACTGCACCTCGCGGCGGATGTCGATGGAGCCCTTGGCGGCGATCTGGGGGATGCCACGGTTCTCGGGGTCGACCAGCCCGGACTGGGCGATAACGTCGGTGTCGAGGTTGCCGGCGGTAGTCATCTTGATAGGACCTGACTGGAGAAGAGTCGTGAGGTCTGGGGATGAGAGATGGTGGAAGAGGAATGCCTGCGGAGAGAAAGTCGAATGCAACGGGACAGACGAGACAGTTTTATATCAGTCCACGTCTAGAGTAACAGTACGACCCCCCAGCGGTTCCAATATCCGACAGAACGGCTTGGCCGTTGCCACCGTCGTGGACCCGAGTTCAGCATCCATGGGTTGATACCTGCACGCAACCATCCAGAGATAGATGACCTTATCGGGACCCGACCAACCACAGCGCAGCCGACAAAAGTCCCCGGAAAGGTCGAGGTCCCAGCAAACTGGGGATCTCGGCCGGGGGTGCTTCCCTTTGCGGGGGTAGGGCCTCCCGGGGATAGTTTAACGGGACAAGAACTTTCGGGCCTATTCGGGGCGTGACAGGGTTAGGCCGAACAGGGCAGGTCGAGTGTTGGTGGTCCCCCGTCGATCGATGCAGAGCGCGCGGGAAGGGGAGATTGGGGCTTCTCGAAAGCCGATGGATCTTTTGAGGCTCCCAAGGGGGCAACGACGTGCTGCGTCTTGACTCGACAACGCGTGATGGGGATCTGTCATTTGGCGTCGGCCAATGTCGTTTCGGGAAGTGGGATGGCGCAGGGATGCCACACTCGGGGTTCATTCAGCTATGCGCTGCAACCTTGTTGTGTAATCGCTTTGTTGCTGTTTGCTGGAAGTGCCTGAATCCTTCGCAACTCAATTGTGATCAAGAATTGCACGGATGACAGCGTGGCGCCAGCGATGCCGAGGCACTGAACCAGGCCTCCCGCTCTGGGCAGCCGCAATTAGGAGCATTGGCGACGCTAAAAAAACGGATCCCGATGGCCTCGGCTCCGAACGCTACAACGGCTGTTGATTGGTTCTAGCCACAGGAGGTGGAGCGGGAATGCCGGCATTTCTGTGGCGATCGGGACTGTGGCGTCGCGGCGCAGTTATCTTTTTCAGCTTTAGCAACATGCTGATTTTTACTGGTGTGCTCACACTCAAAGCTGAAGCAGATCAGACGTCCAAGTGGCAGTCGCCGTCGTCGCATGTTTCATCCGCGATTCGTGCTTGGCGATGGCCTGTGGCTTGAACCTGCTAGACTTGGCGATGCTTGGCCGATCTGCTAAAAGTTGGCCGTGTGTCCGAGGTAGACCCAGAATCAGCTGTTGCGACTGAAGCCATCGCATCCCCCGACACATTACCCATAAGCCCTTAATTTTGGCGCCATTGCTTTCAATAGTCTAGATGCCTTCATCACCAACAGTGCTAGACACGAAAAAACGCCCAACTGGTTCGCATGTTGCGTGACACCTGCGCACGTCATTCCCTCTTGTGGTACTTTTTGCACCACCAGCGCCCCCATGTAACGGTAACCTTCCTAAACGGGGTTGGAGGAGACGGCCTCCACCGGGAATAGCGGCCTTGGCCGCCCTCGGAAGCATGAGAAATCGGTCGCTATCTCCGTTGCATTTTTGAATGCTGACAATGGGAAGGGTTTTCTCGAGAGCGAATGCATTTAGGCAAAATGATCACCGCTGCCAAACTTGCCTTGTTATCTTTAGATGGGTTACAGTTTTGGTTCGGCTGCATCGTCTCCACCGAATAAACCACTGCAATGGCACATTGACCAACTTCTAAACTCTGCATCTCCCCGTTGCCTTTCTCCTGATCTTTTTGTGTCTAACTGCCTCTTTGGGGACCTGGAGAAGTTCCACGGTCGCGTGCCTTTGTGTCTGGGGTTGCGGGGAATGCCTCTACTCATTAGGTAATTGACAATGTCTGTATACGGAGAGCTCTCATCAGACCCTCTGCCTTCCTGTTTCAATAGCGGCGCGTTTAACTCTACGCGCGTGTGGTGCTGGAACTTTTGGAGGCGCTTGATACCAGGGGCCCCACGAACTTTTGCAGCCAAGCCAAGTAGCTGTCAATTCCCTATCTAGGGACTACTCAATCAGACCCCTGCACTCACAACCCGAGGGACCCTTTGTCTAGCGCGGCGGGACATTGAAACACCCCTGGCATCTCCGTGTCTCAGCGGGTGGAGCGCGGCCGATCCACTGTAAGTAACGGATCACTTAGTTTTTCTGCTTGTATCTCGCGTGGCAATAGGGTAATGGAAACCTTCCCCAGATTCGCCATTGGTCTTTTTGCGACATCTCGCAAGATGCGCCCGCGATATCGTCACCGATTCCTAGCTAATCTTGACTGCTGATTGTTCGAGATTTTTGGCAGACGCGGGTTTCTTGGCTCGCGGCAACGCGGCACAACCGCAGAGCCGCACCGATGCAACATACGACGGGCGGACTGTGATAGGGCGCTTTTCGGCCGCCCGCTTGGTGTGTCTTGGCTTGGGGGACTATTCGATCAGCGCACAAAAGGGCAGGTGTTCGGAATCCGGCAGCTTGCGGTTGATTGGCGACGGCGTCCGCTTGCCACCTAGCCTTCTCATCCTCATTGCCAAGACACCGGTATCGTGTCACTAAACAGGCAGGTCTCGGTTCCCTAAGTAAGCTTACTGAGCTAGAGCAAGTTATCGCGATCCAACACAGGCAAGTCATCTTACTAACACAACGATTAGCTGCACTTTTTTCAACTTCCCAAGAGAGCCAGATAACCAACATCACCTTTCGTTTCCTACGGACATGGCATGGTAGCACTCGGCTCCCCTTTTCGCCAGGGGTCCCCCCCCCTCCTCCCTGTGGGCCAACACACCACCAAAGATGCAGACGGTGGGTGGCAGGTGGTTCGAAATGCTAAACCTGATTCCTGGGTCAGACCCGTTGAATAAACAATATCTTTACCTAATCTGCAGAGATTGAGTTGAAGTGGAGTTTTTCGTGTTCTCAGTCTGCAACGGTCGGCCGCTCTCGCCACACCTAGAACCAAACCCGTGTCGATGTGTGTGTCTGGAACCTTAAACGCGGACCACGCGAGGACTCTGGAACATGGGATCGACACGTAGACTCCGTTTTCATTGAGCCATGTAACCCTTGACGCTGGCGTCTCCATCCGTGCCCTTCCGTCTTTTCCCTTTGTCATCCCATGTCTTCGCTTTCGCTTTTCAGTGCGTCGAGAGCTTTGTAAACTTCCTCAGAAACCTCACGGTTCTTACCCACGCCTGTCCTGAGTATTGTCAGTATCGTGTTTGCACACTGATGCGTTGGTAAAGCACCTCAAGGCATGCACTCGTCGGATCTGCTCGTTTGGTTCCTATGGCTCTTCTAACCTTCATCCATTTCTGTTCGACATCCAATCCTTTGACGAGGTTTTCTGACCTTACTTTAATACCGAAAGGGAGGTCAAGGTAGCACAATAGAAGGTGGCACAGTGATACACTGCGTTTGATACTTCTGATTGAGCTACTGTGCTGCCTTGTTCTACCTTTATCATAGGATATTCGGGATGAACTTAGCAGCAAGAGGGTGCCCAAGTGGGCATTCTGACTTCTAAGCAGTATAACAGCCTCATCATAATCCCTTAGGTGTAGCTCGGAGAAGTCGTCAGTACAGAACTGGCCTTAACAGTCCGCAGGAACCGTCTCGATTCATTTTCCGTCCCCTCGAACGTTCGATGAAATCGCCAAACCGGTTCTCAAGTCCATATTGTCATACTACTTGCCAACAAACGTGGCATAGTTGACCCAGTGGTCACAAATCATGTCACTTGAGCATGTTGAGACGAACTGTCCACGAGACGCTGCGCTGAACTAAGAAAGCGGGCTAATCAGCCAGTCGAGTATCGCTTGAAGACTCGTGGACCGTCAGCACTAGTTCGGCCGTTATAAGGAGATTCTGGGTGCAAGGCATTGTGTCTGGTTATCCTGTTGGCAATTACCTGCTCTACTTCACCGTTCATGCTTGGAGTCGGCATTCCTTATCGCGCTTGGCCGAGCTTGATTCCTACCTTGGCTACAGTGATGCTTGGAGGGGGCAAACGCTTACATGCGAACACCAGATCCCATGGACAGGCTGAGAATAGCAACGAGGATCTAAGCCACATCACCAAATTACTTTTATCCCTTGATATACGAGAAATGAGCACACCTAGCGGGCATGTTGCCATGTACCACGACATACCACGGCTACCTAGCAGTGGATGTCGGGCCAGTGATGTGTCTGTGGGCGGGATCAGGTTTTGCTGACGAGAAACAACCGACGTGGGATGAATCGTATCCAGTTTCAGCCCAGGCGATGGTGTTCTCAAAGACACGAAACCAAGCATCCTCACTTCAACTTGCGTCAAGGGCTTTCAGGGATAAGCCAGGCTGCACTGTCTAGACAAAGTTCCACTCTCCATTGGTTTGTATCTGCCCAGTCTTGCACCAACACCGTCGTGAGTTCATCCTCCGACTCCGAGCTCTAACAAAACGTGCCTGTACCGAGAAACCCATCCCGAATCCACCCCGGTAAGGATCTTTTGCCCGCCCATCTTGACGCACATGGGAGGTGGTGTACCCTCAACATCCCATCCATCTGTCTGTTCCCATATCACCGAATTCCAACATGGCATCGTGGGTAGGATCTCATTCCAAGTACACGTGCAGCCGTTGCGCAGCGAGGTCGTATCCAGTCGAGAGGCTCATTCCTTATCGGAGGTTCTCTCGGCAGCGGCAGATTCGTCGGTGCTCTCATCCGCAGGCGTGGCGGGAACGTTGGTATGAAGTCGAACTCCGAGAGGCTGACGCTTGGGCTCGAGACCCTTCTTGACCCAGAAAAGAGGCTTCTTGACGCGACCGTTCTGGAGAAAAACCTGTGGCATACCTTCAAAGGTGCCCTTGCCTGCGAGGGGGCCGGTAATGAAGGCGCCACCAGAGAATCGGTGCTTGGCAGGGGTTGACATGTACATGTCTCGAGCGAGGGCGACGTCGAAGCCTGGGTCTTTGAGGCGGGAGGGGTCGATCTCGTTGTTTGCAGCCTTGCTCGTTAGTCAATGAGGCCAGCCAAAGGGGGAGAATTGCCTACTTGGATCTCCTTCAGCTTGGCATGTCTGTCGATGTGCCTCTGCAGCGCGCCTCGGCGGTCGACGATTCTGGCGCTGCAGATGGGGCACTTCTTTCCGTATCGCACGCGGTGGCGATCGATCTCGGGCGAGCTGTTCGTCTTGGAAGGAGAGGAAGGCATCTTGGTAGGGAGAGGAGGTGTTGTGGATTGAGTCGGTTGTGCGAGGATGTGCGAGATGTGAGATGAATGAGGAAGAACACTCGAGAGGTGCACCAGGATGAGACAAGAGATGACGAAGCGATGCACCAGGTGAATACACAGATTGAAGAAATTTTGTTTACCATGCGGCAGTGAATGGCCGGCCAAGGTCTGGAGTCACTGGGTCGAAGGGAGTAGCAGCTGGCAGCGGCTGGCAGCCTGTCTGTCCGTGAACAACCTAACGCGACACTCTTAGAGCCCTGCTTTTATTTGCTCAGCGAGGTATCAGATGATAAGGAGCCACGTCTAACTGTCCTTATTGAACGCTTTGCAGTAAAGTTGAACACTCCTTCAAGCACATGCGCATCTTAGTCGGCTGGGCGAATACAATGGTCTAAGAGGGCAAGTCCAGACATGAAAAGCGACCACGGTGGTTCCCAATATGAAACTGCTTTGAGGATGACCAAGGCCTTCACATAGCTATACCTGCTCAAAGATGATCCCAGCCCCATCGAGGTGCTCTGAATCGACCTGATCACATGGCCCGGAGAGCGCTTAATGTTGGTAAGTGTGAGCATTCAACAGGGGTTTCACCTTTGCCGCCACAAACGTTATGCCGAAGGGTCCTCCAGTTAGAGCAGAGTTGGGTAAATCTTTATTCGTCACAATCATACAGCTATGATGAAAGCCCCCTAGGGTTCAGGATAAAACATCAAGGTCCATTTCAGCTACGCCCACTGGTCGATTCGTGATGCCATTTCTTTACTCAAAGTGGTTGATATGTTACTCTCTTATATCTAAGGGTGTAGGGAGAGACAAAAAGGAACTCGCCCACTCTCAAAGAACAGTCTGGCAAGTCCATTAAATTCTCCCATTCCCGCGTAGGCTGTCCTCTCTCTTCACGTCGCTGAACCACAGATAGCCTGCACTGTATGTTAGATCAGCTTCATCAAATGTAGAAACAAACATCTTACCTGAACAATCGACTCTGCACTTTGTTCCATGCCACCCATCCATCCTCCTCCTCACCCTTGTATGAGATCGTCTCCTGAGCAGCCAAGACTTATTCCTTGCGTTGGCGCTTATTGGTGGTCTCTCGCTGGCCTTCAGGCCGCTCCTTCCGCTTCTCAGTGATAAGCCCCAAGACCCCACCAGAGACCTCAAGAGCCTCTCCAGACTCCTTGAGGGCCTTCTTGACCTCCTGCTCCATGATGGTGCTCCTGTATCTGACATCATCAACATGGTTCCGAACACCCCAGTACTGGTAATCAAGTTGTTGGAGCTTTGTTATAGCTGCCTGAACTTGTTCGTCGAGCTTCTCCATCCGAGAGAAGAGAGATTGGACTTTGGCGTTAGTCTCGTCTGCATCATCTCGGGTATTCTTGATCTTGCTGTAGACGTTGTTCGTGTTGGCCACCTGGGTGGCCATGGCATTGTCTAGAGGGTGAGCCACGGGCTTTGAACTCTTTGGCGGCTGTCTCAATCGACTGCAGCCGTCTCAACCGACGGCTGCTGCTCCCGCTCGAGGGCGGCGATCTTCTCTTTGAGAGCAGCTATCTGTCCCGCTTGAGCGGCAATCACATCAGTCTGTGATTGCCGCTCAAGAGCTAGCAGGCGCTTCTCAATCTCGGTGGTGTGGGGGTAGGGAGCGGTGTCGGGGGTCTCGGTGGTGTTGGGTTCCTCCTCGTGCTTGACCGTGGAGGACGGGGCAACGACGAAGTTGACATCGGGGGCGGCATCGGGGGTCATAGTGGTCTCGGGTTCCTCCTGGTGCTTGATGACAGAAAACGGAAGATCGGCAAATTGGGCGTCAGGAGTATCGTTGGGAGTCTTGGTGGTCTTGAGTTCCTCCTCGTTGAGCTCCGTAGGCTCAAACGGAAACCCTTCAAACTCCTCCGAGTCGTCCCAGCTCTCGTCGTGCTCGACCGCCTCGTGCTCGTCAGTGTGGTTATCAGTCTCGGGGTCGGGCTTGCTTTCGTGCCGCTTGTCAATTGCGATTTGTGCCACCCTAATCTGCTCTACTGGCTCTGCGGCGCTCATTCGCGCCGTGCCTGAGCAGTCATCTGATTGGAACCATCGTCCAATTCAGGAGACACAGAGAGGACGAATAGCAATACGTAACACTTTCTGGTAGCGGATGGTTTGGTCATCGGCTTGCTGCGGTACTCGGAGTACCGTCAACAGATGCAAACAACGACGCAGTCGTAGATACGAAGCTCGCCTCAGTCGGCTGCAGCTCCGTCTCGATAGAAAGTGTGTTTTTAGTAGCCAGAGCACTAGACTTCGACTTCGCTTTGGACTTTGTTTTTGATCTTGACTTAGTCTTCGAAGGCTTGGTTGGCTCAGCCTTGGCAGTCGACCTTTTGCCGTTGAAGCACTGTCGCTGGTCGTCGTACGGTACCGAGGGGAAAGTGACGTTGTTTTTGGGGAAATCTGCACCCCAAAGCTTCGACATATCCTTTCGGATTGCCTGGAGCTCGGGGTGGTTGGCCCCGAATACAGTCGCTAAGAAGAACCAGGATGGGTAGGTGACACGCTTCTCCTTGCTCTCTCCAGTGCCGCGCATGAGGCTGTAGAGAGGGTGTTGCTTTGGGGATGAGAGCTGATTCTCCTTTGTGATCTCCATGAACTTGGGCAGCTTCCGAGCTAGCTGGGCTGCAAGGGACGGGTACATGTTAGGTTCGACCTTGTGAAAGGTGTCGACGAGCTTTCTTGCGATTCCGTGTTGCTGTTTGTCATTCTTCTTCAACTTGAAATCTGCGATAGAGAATTCATCGGGGACACTAGGTCCGGGTTTCTGCTTTGAGGAGCCCGACATCTTGGCCGCAGGATCTAGTAACGCATTAGAGGTTGGGGTCTGAGAAGGGAATGCTTGCACTCGAGCAGGTAACATGGCGGGAAATATCCCAGTAGAAACCAGGCCACCCGAGAACACACGACGAGGGTGAAACTACTTACGGCTGCGTTCCGTTTCAGAGTTGCTAATCGTGGGGAGATGTTGGGAAGTGCCAAAAACGACGCCAGACGGGAATCCCTCAACCGGGATTCCCTCAAACACGTCTTTCCATACTGCTTTTGGTGTTAGAATCTCTCCAAAGTGTTCCGTTCCCGTGCAAGACGAACTTGTGTGCGATCTGGCGCGTTCATGGGCCACATGCTGAAAAATAAACAAAAACAGCTGAGATCCTGCTGTTGCATGAAAACAGTAGTCTCTGGTGCGGAGGTTGACCTCTCTGGCTACGGCAAGAGGAAGTCGAAAAAAATAATGAAATGAAGAAGAAAAAAACAGTGATCAGGATTCGGTCAGGAGCCTCACACGCGGCCCACGAAGAAAAGAAAAAGCACGATGAAGGGTCAATAATGCACGATGACGTACGATAATGAAAAATTTGCGAATCTCTCGGGCAAACGGGTTGATAGTCGTTGTCACCTGGCGGTCTGTTCGGTGGTGAACGGCAGCAGTGGCAAGCAAACATGAGGGCCAGGTAAGATCTACAAAATGCTTTGTGAAAGTTCGTGGTCAACCACACCAAGAGAAATACACACCACGCAGAATCATAGAACCTCTCATTATTCTATTCGCAGCTTGTCGCTTTCGGTGACTCTTTTATTGCCTTCGGGTCAAAGCCATGTTGTGCTACGGTATCAACTCAAGTCATCCCTCTCTTATGAGATTCTATGCTCACCCGCAGCTAAGGACCTCAACAGCTTTTGACCAACCGATCTTAAGCATTAGGACAGGGATATGATGACCCATAGGCTCTACCCAACTTGCTAAGTTGATACAGTACATTGTCTACCTGAGTTGTATAGTAAATAGGGAAATATGGATGGTTCCTCATAATCCCATACATGACCCTCATGTGGGACATGGCACAAGTCTGTCTCAACAAGTATCTCCTCGCGTCTGAGTTGCTATTTACAGTAAGCTCATGGAACTTATGGCCAACACATGAAAGAGAACATCCGTGTATCAAAGCCAAAGCCCACCCCGAGGGCGAGAAATCCATACGACCCCCCAACATTCCATCCCTGCTTTCCACAAACTTGGCATTCAAGTTTTGCGTGGGCGCTTGCTGGATGAAGCGCCGTCAGGGGAGACCAAATCCATGAGCTGTAGGGAAATGTCGACAGACTTCTCGCATCTGCTGTCGATGTCCGTAAGCTTGGCCTGGGTCTCTTTCATAGTTTCGGCCAAAGCATCCATGCCATTGCGACAACCCTCAACTTTGTCATCAATCTTCTCGCAATGGTTGGCGAGGTCAGCCATGTCTGTGTCGTGCTTTTCGACTTTGGTTTGAAGGCCCCGGAGGTTGACCCACGCCATCCCGGTGGTGGTTTTCGCCTGTCCCACTGTGGTATTGATCTCCCGGTTCTGGGCTCGCAGCATGGTGACCTCCTTCTCAAGGGCCCGGATCCGATTAGTCAGGGCTATCATCATCTGAGACTCAGCCCTGGATGCTCGAATAGTTGCATCAGGAGTTTTGAAGCACTCTATGAGGTTGCCAGGGTTCTCAATCTCATCAAGACGCCGAATCGCTTCACGAGGGTCAGTTTGGTTGCGATGGAAGGCCTTTGTGGGGTGGATGGTACCTCTGGAGGCTAAGACGGCCGGATCTGTGTTGAGAATATCAGTGTTGGCGGCGTCAACATCATCCGAAGTAGGCTTGAGAACTGAGGTAGTGCCAGCGCTCTCGGGTTTGTCGTAGGTGATGAAGCCATCGAAGCACTTCTTCTGCATTTCGTCACTCACGTGAGGGTAGAAGATGCTGTCGGATGGAAAATGGACGCCCCAGAGTTCTGACATGTCCCTGCGGATCGGCTCCAACATAGGGTGGGCTGGGCCGAACATGACGGCCATGAAAAACCACGCCGAGTATGAAAGCCGCTTTTGTCCGCTCTCATTCTTGCCTCGCAACAGACTCCAGAGTGGATGGTGCTGCGGTGCCGAGAGCTGCTGGATGTTGTACAAGCTAGACGCCAAGACCTTGGGGAGCCACTGAGCGAGGATGTCGGCCAGGACGAGGGACATCTTGGGTCGGATGCTGTGGAAGGCGTCCACGAGCTCGTTGGCTAAGATGGCATGATGCCCGGGGTTGCTTGCCAGGTCGAAGGAGCTGAGGTTAAATGTAAGGCTGATACGGCCCTCTGGCTGTGGCTCTTCCGAAGTTGGCATGATGGGCCGCGTCGCTAGTAATAAGTCAGATATCGATTGTTGAGGAGGGATGGCCTGACTTTGATAGGCTGGACAAGGTTGGGACCAGTCCCTAACCGCCATGCCGGATAAGGACAGAAGAACAGTGTGAAAGATGTACTTACTGGTCCATTAGAATGGGGATCCGGACTCGATGTGAAAGGAATACCGACGAGTGCGGGCGAATAAAGAGGTTCGCGATGACCGGGGAACGAGCAAGCAAATTACTCTGGGCTTTTGCAATGTGGCACTTTTGGAGGCCGCAGTGCTGAAGTCGAAAGAGGAAGAGAAAAGGAAAGAGAAAGGGAAAGGGAATGTGGATGCCTGATTTGGGATGGTTGTGTTAATTTCCAGGTCGGTTTGTGGGTGTTTGTTTGCTTTCTTTCCCCTCGCCGTGCGGTGCAACTGGCAGTGCCAAGCATCCTCTGCCCTCCCAGATTTCTGTGCATCGCTGCAAACTACTGGAGAATTCCAAATAGCCTCCTCAAGTCCAAATCCTCCGTTTTCATTCTCACTACTGATCAGTTCAACGTCAGGCGTTGAATTGGATGAACGCTACTACGCACTCAGATTTCAGCTACTTCTCTATTGCACTCGATTCCAACGGCCAACCAACCGCCAAAGCCTACCGTCATTCGAATCGACTGCACACAATCAAGCCCCCCCCGCTGCAAAAGCAGAACAGAAACATTTCGAAAATCTGGTCTCCAACTACACTAGTCACCATGACCGACGCGTTGGCGATTCCTGAGGGATTCCCCGAATACGCAGGGAACAACACGACAGAGGCATCATGGCACCGTCGATTCATCCAGGCATGGAACACCTGGGGTTACAGAGATTTGCCCCATGAGAGAGATACTTGGATCAAGATTGCCGCCCAGCTCAAATTTGGCGGCCCCACCACCCAAGTCATGTACAACCACGGCATTGGAAGGGTTGGCCCGGACGAGCTCGCATGGGGTCACATAACGGCTGTACTATTGCAATGGGGAAGGGACAAGGTTGCTAAGTCCGATTTCGCCAAGAAAGCACAAGCAAAGTTTCCAAGGTCCGATGTTCTCAAGGCGGAATGGAATGAGGATGGTCCCGTTATTACGAACTTGACTCTCAAGTCCGCGGCACGCCAACCTCGCCAACCTCGTCGAAAGAGGCCTAACCAATCGACCGAAGACGCAGCGGAAAGTGCGAACGAAGATGCGCCAACGGGCGACCACAGAGACCTATCACGACAAATGAACGAGCAACTCTGGCTAAACGCAGCAATGAGCCGCCTTACGTCTCAGGCTAGGGGTCGGCGGGTGGCAGACGTCGCGGGCCAACGAAGCTCTGATGGCCAATATACACCATCCAGCCAGACTTCAAACTCTGTTTACCAACCGTCAGAGGTCTCAGAGCAACAACAAGAGCCTAAGGGCGAAGTTGCTAGTGCAAACGAAAGCAGGGAGTCGGCTACAATTACCAGCCTTCGCGAAGCACTTCGCAAGGCTAACGAGAAGCTCGCAAGCGCCAATGAAAAAAATAAGGAACTTGAACTCGAACTTTCCCACCTTCAGGGGACTGAGACGAGAGTGTCTAAGTACCAAAGAATGTGCGGAACGCTGGCCAACATAATTCTTCACCACCGCGTCAGAGCCCCTCAGGAAATCCAGAGGCTCATGTGGGAGGACCGGCTATTTATGCCGGAGGGGTATGTGTATAACGAGGATTGATGAGAACACCGTCGTGGGGTCCGATTGGCAATTGGAAGAACTGCCCATGCCTCTGAATTTTCATCGTCACGTACAGCTTGGGAATAATTGTTGTAGTTTTGGGATTTCCTTTCGACGTCCCTGTACATGAGGCACCAGACATTATGAAGTTATAATCACGGCACGATTAGAGTAATAGTTTAATTCTAGAGGAAGCATCTACATTGCTGTCTAACAAAATGCGGTGTTTGTGTGAGCCCTAACTTAACCTTGGTAATTTATTAATACGAAGACTTCAAAGGGTCATAGGTAGTAATACTGAAGCAACGGTATTGGATACACTGAAAATAGGATTGATTATTATAAAAATTGATGCAGTGGTAGGGAATCATATTACCGGGTTGGAATTGCATTTTTATGCAAAAGAGTTTTAATAGGCCCTAAGGATCATCACTTTGTAAATTCTCGCTAACTCGTATTAATAAGAAATCAATCAATTTTATTATTTACTTTCGCAAATGACTTACCCTCGACTTTTAGTCGTGATGCTATCACGAGTTTGGGGTGATGCATGTTGCTTCCTCAGGCACAAAGCTGTGTTCATTCCAGGTCCCGTCCAACGACCCCCACCCCCACTTAAACAACCTACCGTCCTCATGCATCTACACAGACACACAGCCATATCGCCAAACGTTGGTACATTACCGCGATAACTTTGAGCCTTATCGAACCAACACTGTGACGGCATGTCAGACACGCCAAAGAAGCTGCCAGCCTGCGACCCATGCAGGGCTTCCAAGCTTGCCTGCGACCACGCAAAACCGGTATGCATCCGATGTCGGGACGCCAACCGGTCGAGTCGCTGCAGGTACCGAGACTCTCCATTCAAGAAGAGGAAGAGGGCCGCCACTCTCGACTCTATGATTAACTCCGAAAGGTAAGGAATCATCTGCTTCTAGAACTTTTACTGAATTTTCATGGCCCTCCAAGGCCCTCTGTACCGTCTTCTGTGCAGCCCTCAGTGCGGCCGTCTGAGCCAGACATGAACGTCGAGGGCATGGTAACAAAGCCTCACAAGTACCCAAACCCTGGGTGGCTCGGCACTTTCAGCTACACTACTCTCTTTGACAACCTCCCCGGCATGGAAGATGGGTCATCGGCTGGCATCACCCCCGATGGCAATCAAGATCGAAATGTTCGCTCCGAGAACAAAGCATCCAAGGCAAACGTGGCCCACGGCGCCAAGCTGGTTGAACAAATACGCCGTCTTCTCCCACCGTCGTCCTGCTGCGCCATCATCCAGTCATGGACGGCCAAAGACACAAGCCTCGCGATAGCAAACATGTTTGTTGAGCGCTGTGCCCAGACAGTCCAGACATTACTCTCGGATGGCATCGAAAGCCCTGTAAATGCCGTCGAAATATCGAGAAGACTCTTTACTAACAGCTGTTACCCTCTAATTGCGGATCCTCACCACACTATTGACGACTACTCTGCTCAATTTTGCGACCGGAACCCAAGATGGGAAACACTGGGCCTGTTCTGCACAGCAGTATCGAGGGCCGTGACTGACCTGGCACATCCCGAGACATTTTGCGACTCGGATGAGGACCGCCGCCACCTTCAGAAGCTCGCTATGCACTTCTCGGATGTATGTCTTGACGTTGCTGTTTCGCTGGATTGCCTGAACGACCTGCAGCTCTTTCTACAATACGAGAACTTTATTCTTCATTCAATGGTTGATGGGGATCAGAGTACGCTGGACATACCAACCTTAACTTTTCGTGCTGGCTAATTGTTTGTCTAGGCTATCATTCATGGAAGCGGCTCGGAGATATGAGTAGCTCACTGTTTGCTCTAGGTCATCACCAGCAATCGGAGCATAACCCTGCCTCGCCCGCCTTTCTCGTTGACCTTAGACGGGCAGTCTTTGCTCGCGCCTACTCTGCCGACAAGAATGTCTCCATCTTCCTCGGGCGGCCCCATCGAATACACCGAAAGCACTGCCGATTTTACCTCCCTGGCCATAACCTCGAGATCACAGGGCGCGCGCCTCTTCAGCTACACCAATGGGATCAAGATACTGCATATGGCTACATGTTTGAGACACAGTGGACTGCACTATGTGCGATACTCAAAGAAGAGGTGCTCGACATTTTTGATGCTGAAGAGTCTGAAGAGCGGACTCGGAAAGCAGAGTGAGTAGCCAGACCCTGCTCCCAACGCTGTGCTGATGATAGGTACAGGGCTGTACACCGACACGCGCAAGCGCAATGGGACGCCTTGCCGTCCAAGTTCCGGCTTGAGAGGCCTCTGAAGATATGCAGCCCACAACCTGTCATGCGAGACTTTTTAGTCAGCGCTCGGCTTAACCACTTACACATCCTGTTCCTCCTCCGGTTGGCTCTCGTTCGAAGCCAACCCCAATTTGACCCTGAACTAGCTGCCACATCGGCAGAGATGCTCGGCATAGTTATTGAATCGATCATGCTCAAGGATCAACTGGCCAACTCTGGAACGTCTCTGGTCTGGAAGGTGTGTGGGAGCGGCAATTCAGTTGGACAGCACTAACGTGGCCCAGGTGGCATACTACGGCTTAGCGGCAGCAGGAGTCTTGTGTCTTTGGTTGTTAAGTCCATGGCCAGATGCCCATGTCTCTGGTATCAATAGATCAAAGATTGTCCGGAATCTGAGCGTCTTGGTCGCGGAGATGGAAACAGGGACACTGGTTCAGACCGATGATTCTAATTACAAGGTGTTAACAGGTGCCTCACAAACTATCGGGAACCTCCTTGATCGGCTTCTGCATGGCGGCACTGCGTACCAGCCTACGGGGCTATATCAGAGCACTTCCCTTCTGGACGTACAGAGTAAAGAAGGATGGAATCCTTGGGATGGCGCCACTCTGCAGGACTTTGAGACCGACTTCTGGCTCAACCTTGCGGAGCATCCATTTTTGTTGGGGAATGAGAATGACAATCAGTCTCCCAGTCAACCTCAAGAATAATACAGAACGTCCAGTTGAGTCTTACTTTATTTCTACTCTCTGATTGTCGTATTCTACGTGTCCCGTCTACTTTTGTTTGTCCATGAACCACGAAAGAGGCCCTTTGGGACAATCCTCCCTCTCTAAAAAGATTTCCACCATCCTAAGCTCCTTATCATCATTCAGCCCCTCATGCTCTAGTACCCCCTTCAGCTCTTGCCAGGTCTTGGCAGAGCCAGTATAAGTGCCCTTCTTGGCCCCAAAGAAACTCGGCGCCTCAAGATACCGCCAGGGTGTAACGTCATTGTACTCTTGGTTCTTTCCGTGGAGGGCGCGTTCGATGGTGTATCCATCGTTATTTATGAGGAAAATCACCACGTTGAGTTTGTGACGGATCATTGTTGCAATCTCTTGGGCTGTCATTTGGAAACTTCCATCGCCGATGAAGAGGATCGTCTTGGCAGTCGACAAGCCATGATAATTTGAAGACTTGAGGAGTTCCTGTTGAGCTAGAGCAGCTCCTTGGGCACCGGGGAGCATGTAACCAATTGAGAGCCAGGTGACGGGCGTGAAGAGTCTGGTATGAAGAGGTAGCAGCATCTCTTTCACGCCATAGCCAGAAGTGCCCGTTTCACCGAGAACAATGTCTCCGGGTTGGATAAGGTTCGCTAGGATACGCCACAGTCCATCTTGCGTGAGCTTCTCGCTCGGAGGTTTCTCTGAGATCTGAAGTAGGGAATCTCGAGGCAGCTGCGGATAAGGGTCGTATGAAGCGATACGCGCAACATCTAGATCGCTGACAAGGCGAGATGTGACATACTTGCAAGATACATCGTGATATGTCTGCTTTCCAATCTGGATGCCCTTGGGCGTAAAAAGAATGGAAGCACCCTCTTTTGGAATGGCGGAGTCGCCATAGGTATTGGTGAAGCTCAAATGTGGCCCAAAGAAGAGGACTAGGTCTGCTTCCTGAATGAAGGCATGCGTCTTGGGATCGTCAAAGTTTCCTTTGTATATGCCATGAAAGTTGGGCAAATTCTCCTCAGTAAGGCTTTTGCCGAAACCTGTCGTCCAGGTGGGCCACTTGGTCGACTTGATGAGGGCCTGAACACTATCTCGAATACCAAGCGGCCTGGTTTCGCCATCGACAATTATAACTGGCTGTTTGGCACTGTAGATCTTGTCCAAAATGTTGTGCAGCACTTCATCTTGTGCCTCATCAGGCTCTGCCTCGGGCAATGAGATGGGGGAATGGAGTCTGTCCGCCGGCAGTGGTTTGGCAACCATGTCGACGGGGACCTCGAGATAGACAGGACGGCTGTACAACAGACACTGCCTCAAGACCTCATCGATCTGGTCTGCGCTTGTCTTTGGATCTCTGAGACATTCTTGGGCCACCGTCACATGTGCATGCATGGCCGCAAAGCGGCGGTACTCCCCATCGTTGAAGGTATGGTGGATCAAGAGACGTTTCTCTTCAGATGCACGGGACGGGATGCCCACGATATGGACAACTGGGGCGTATTCGGTATATGCGCCAGCTATGGCGTTGACGGCAGAGAGCTCGCCAACTCCAAATGTAGTGACGACAGCTCCGATACCCTTGATCCGGGCATATCCATCGGCTGCGTACGCAGCGTTTAGCTCGTTTGCGTTTCCGACCCAGCGCAGACCTGCTGGTTGAACGTAGTCTAGCAGGGACAGGTTGTAGTCTCCGGGGACGCCGTGGATGGATTCAACGCCCAGTTGACGCAGGCGGGTGAAGAGGTACTCGGCCAATTTGATGGATGAAGGCATGGTGGCTGAGACTGGCCAAGCAGATTATCGATGATGGGAATTGCCAACTCGGAATGATGATGTTAAATAATGGCACACGACTTGGAGTTTAGCTAGAGAGGGGGCGATCTGGTATGGGGCTGATCTACGCTCGGCAATTGGTTATCCGAAGAGGAGCGCCGAGGTTGGCGTCTGTCGCACAGGATTACGCCGCACTCCGAAAACGCGCTCGGAGTGTCGCTACTCCGAAAGCTCGGAGTATCACGACAGCTAGGTATTAGTGATCAGAAGCACGTCAGTTTCGTGATATTGATCCAACGAACAGTATTTATTTTTCTTTTCGTGAAACGGAACATGTTATTTTCATAATATCAATTTCATCACATTCCCCCATCAAATTTGGGATCATTTCGTCTTCAGCCATGCTTCAGAGCAAACTTGCACAGATTGCCGAGAACCGGGCGACGTCCCAGCCTCTACCTACAGGCAGCGCTCCATATACAAGTTCAAGTTTTTTCAAGGTTCAAAAGCCAGGAGACAAGCCAAATGCCAAGAACTTGAAACATCGGTTCAGCAGCGACAGCTACAACCTGCAAGTCTCACCTCTCAAGGCGGCGTCTAGGGGATACAAGCACAATGACATGATCAGTCTGGGAACTGCCCGCCCATCACCACAATATTTTCCTTGGGAGGTCATGCATCTGGAGTGCCCGCACAGCGACTCACCGGGAGTCCAAAGTCCCCTAGGTTCCGGCCTGACGATGGATTGCGTCAGGGGCGAATCTGACTATGACCTTGCCGTTGCCATGAATTACGGCTTCACCACCGGCTCCCCTCAGCTTCTACGCTACGTCACGGAGCACACTGAGCTGATTCACAACCCTCCATACGCCGACTGGGCGAGCTGTCTTACGTGTGGCACAACCTCCGCGCTGGAGATTGCGTTCCGTATCTTCTGCAACCCCGGTGACACGGTCCTCACGGAGGGCTACGTCTACTCAGGCACCATCGCTGCAGCTCGTGCGCAAGGCTTGAAGGTCCAAGGCGTGGATATGGATGATCAAGGCCTTGTGCCATCAGACTTGGACCACAAGTTGACCACTTGGAATCCAGCCAAGGGTCCGAAACCGTTTGTCTTGTACATGATCCCCACCGGACAAAATCCAACTGGCGCAACTCAAAGTCTGGAGCGTCGCAAAGAGATCTACGAGCTGGCAGAGAAGCACGACCTCTACATCTTAGAAGACGACCCTTACTATTTTATTCACCTGGGCACCGACTCTTGCTCCTTACCCTCAAATCTGGATCACTATTTGAGTCGTTTGCCGGCGTCCTTCCTCTCCCTTGATGTTTCCGGTCGTGTTCTGCGGATGGATACAACCTCCAAGATTCTCGCACCTGGTCTACGTCTCGGCTGGGTGACAGCAAGTACATCAGTCATTGACAAGTTCATATCCTACTCCGAGGTCGGCGTGCTCTGTCCGAGCGGCCCCTCTCAGGTCATGGCTTACAAGTTGCTGGATAAAACCTGGGGACACGAGGGATTCATCCGCTGGCTTATGAATCTGTCAGCCGAATATCGCCGCCGCCGAGATGTTCTCATTGCAGCATGTGACAAGCACCTTCCCTCGGAATTTTGTGGCTACAGAGTCCCAGAAGTCGGCATGTTCTTGTGGGTTAGCTTGGACTTGTCACAACTGGGACTAGCCTCCCAGCATGCCAGCGACGATACTCCGTGGAAAACCTACCTTGACATTGAGGGAGAGGTATTTTCACAAGCTCAGAAAAACGGAGTTCTCGTGAGCAGAGGCAGCTGGTTCATGAATGATGTGAAGGAAATGCGCGGCGTGAGTTTCCGGATGACGTTTGCTGCGGCAGAGGAGGATTCGCTTGATAGGGCCGTTGAGCGGTTTGGTCATGCTCTACAGTCGCAGATCGAGAAGAGACAGCGGGACTGGGCAGCCAGAGAGATCTCACTGGCGTTTGGAGAGAAGTTGCTGATAAACAAGCCGGAAGTCTTGGCCAAGATCAAACCTCTGCAGCGATGAGAGTACCTCAAGGCATGGGTGGGGTTACGTCGACATATGATATATGAGACTTTAATATATGATTATCTAGACATCTAGAGTTTTGCGACAGGTTTTTGTTCTCCTGGGACAGCTTGAGTCCTCAACAGCCGTCTTAGAATCTTGCCACTTGGAGACTTGGGAATCGTTTCCAAGAACCTTATACCTCCCTTCAACCACTTGTGCCTCGCTTTATGCTCCTCCACGTGTTTTCGAATCGATGTTTCGACCTCACCGCTCGATATATCTGTTGCTTCCTTGCCCTTGACCACAAACGCGAGAGGCACTTCTCCGGAGCGTTCGTCGGCAATTCCGATTACTGCGCAGTCAGATACATACGGGTGGTCGAGGAGATGAGCCTCGAGCTCGGCTGGAGCAACCTGGTGGCCCTGATCAAGTTAGTTAATGGTTTCACCACGGATGTTCACTACCATACCTTGACCTTGATCAATTCCTTGATGCGGTCGACTACCACAAAGTGTTCCCAACCGAGAGGAGACTTGCGGACGAGCACCTCATCGCCGGTTCTAAGCCAGCGCCCATCTGCATGCCACACAAATGTCTCTGCACTAGCCCTTTCATTGTTCAGGTATCCCAAGGTCACACAGGGAGCCTGGACATAGAGTTCGCCCCTGGTTTCGTGTTCGGTGACCTCTTTTCCGTACTGGTCGATGATCTTGGCCTTAACGCCCGGCAAGAGAGAACCTGACGAGCCTACAAGAGCGTCTGCCTCGCTGGTGTGAAAGACGGAGGGTGATGCTTCAGTCAATCCTGGTTTCTACTATAAGTGATATCCGAAATGATGCTGCGTAGAGACGTACCGTAGCCTTGGCTAATCCTCCATCGCGGGTATAGTTCTAGCAATTTGTGCACCGTCTCGCTACCCAAAGGAGCAGCACCAGAGAAGATGAGACGGACGCTGCTTAGGTCATATTTTTGACATTTGTCGTAGTTGCTGAGAAGCTGAACAATTATGGGCGGCACAACGCAGAGCTGTTCAATCTTGAACTTCTGGACAGCTTCTAAGAGCTGATCCAGTTGGAAGCGCTGAAGCACAATGACCTCATCTCCGCGGTATTGTGCGAGGTGCGCTATGACGACGAGCCCATAGATGTGGCTGAATGGAAGCACTCCAAGGGCGACCTGGGTTTCTATGCCTTCGTCTCGACGGGTAACGCTTTCGAATGTTTGGAGCTGGAGAGTACATGCGATCACGTTGTAGTGAGAAATCATGACGGCTTTCTGTTACTTGTTAGACAGGTCGTCTTCAGAACCGGAGGATACGTACCGGCAGTCCAGATGTGCCACTCGAGTAACACAAGTAGGCGACCTGTCTCTTTCCTTGCCCAGGGGTCCATTTCAGAGTAGAGACAGCAGGCAACGACTGACCCTCCAATATCAGGTCCTCGATATTCTTGAAACGGCTGTTTGGAGGAGACCCTGGGATAGGGAGAAGAAAGATGTACTTCTCTGGGATCCCCACTGCCTGAGCTGCCTTCAAAGCCGCATCGAGCAAAGGAGCGCAGGTGAATAATGCCTTTGCCCCAGAAGATCGAAGCTGGTGCTCTAGCTCGGAGCTAGAGTGTGCAGCACTTGCCGGGGTGACAATACCAGAGGCACGGTGGACAGCATGAGTGAGGGGGAGGTAGTCGATCTGAGTTTAGCTGTTAGCAAGAAGCGGAACGGGTTTGCGATTTAGGGCTTGCCGTGTTCAAAGAATAGATGGCCACGACTCTGTCCCATTCCGTCCCGTCAAGAGGGTCAAAGCCGACATTCTTGACAATCGCGCGTGCAAGATGGTCGACCCGTTGAGCAACATCAGTGACAGTGCGCGATTGGCCCGTGAGGCCACACGTGTATGGGTTTCTTGATTTAGCAAAAGGCTGCCTCCCGTAGGTCTCGGTGTTGACAAATTCTTCTACGGTGATAGAGTCTGGAACGTCTATCCTATCGTTAGAACCGGCCAAGTATGGGCAGTAGAGTCACGTACGTGGAAGAGGGGGAACCCATGATGGTGGATGGAAGACCATTGTGTCTTGCTACAAGTATTATCCGTCGCGTAATGATGCAGCTCGAGGATGTGGTGGTATTCTCGGTCCCGTCTTAAAGCTGCTTTGAAAGGTCACAGATGAAGCGCAAAGAGTTGAAGATCTTGCTGCGGAATTGCGGCGCTGCCTCGGCTTGCCTCTTCAGATCCTCGGATGAACCGCAACGAGCCAATCGGACCTCAGTGTTGAAATAGACGGAAATATTCACCGAAATCTGGGGTTAGTTTAGATGCGGGGGTTGTGACGTAATCTTGAATGGTTGATGAGATTCCGAGGAGAGAAGTGGGGGGTCTCCGAGGAAGATGCTATCGGCGCTAGACGACGGAAGCTGACATGCAGTACTTGACTATAATAAGCCATTATCGTTTCAATACCCTACAGATCATTATTCACTTTCTTTATAAACCCCTTAGACCTTAGCAAGCAGACGCGATTTAGAGTGGGTTTTAGGAATCGATGTCTAACATAGTCCCTGTTCTTTGTGCTTCTAATTTCTTCGACCCTAAATGGCCTAAACAGATTCAGCCTCTGGGCACTGACCCAAACAGCCCTACAACCTAGCATGTGACTTAAACCTGGACAATGGGTCTGAAATGCGCGGAGGAATTGTGGGTAACACTCTGAAAGCGAACATTGACAACAACGACACTTATTGTGGCATAGAGATTAGTCCCAAGTTAACATTCTACTTGGAGCTCCGAAACTAGAGGAATGATAGGCTCATCTGTCCCTGGTGGCCAGAACGGGGAAACCGGCAACATGACGTTCTATCATTGGTCCTAATAAGCACGATCCTGGGTTGTTGAGGCTCGTCATATCCCGAAGCCGCGAGTGTCATTGGTGCGGTAGAATCGGAGTGTCGGCCTCTTAAGCAGAGCAGCTTTCCGAGTGCTAGGGACTACACCGAGATTCAATTTCGTCACAACACGGCCTAGAAATGACGAAGATTGAATATGAACTATCTCAATGCCCAATTCGCTATACATTGGCATGAATTACGCCATATCTGAGATGTAAATACTCTGATGGCTCAGACCCAGCATACCTATAATAGCTCCCTGTAGATCGGTAACTAGGCCCAGAGGCAGGATGAAAGAAGGAATCCAATTCTCATTCTTGACCTTCTTCTCATATTCTTCCTCTAGCTCTGTGAAGTTAGCACTTAGCCCCTCTTAACACCCATAACAACATCCACGTGACGGAGACTACTGTAATGCGGATGTTATGTCCTACATAGTCACTGGCCTTTACCCTTCGGGGTTAAAAACTTTGGAGCACTCCGCCCCTATGATCTACAGCGGAGTTAAGGTATCTCCGCCGTTAAAGCGCTCCGGTGCCCTCGTTGGAAACACAGTGGGATTTATTAGAATTAGCGTGCTAAATCGGCTCGCATGATTTTCCGTAAGGATATTGAATGAACTTAGAGTTATAGTCACTGGTGTATGTCGGACAAGTGGATTGACGCATTGCAGTCCAGCGTCTTCCAAGGACCACGACTGGGCGCTGAAAGAAGCATGATCTCTAGACATCAGACATCAACATCGTGTTGACTACCAAGGTAATATTCTTGTCTATTAAATCAGACTATGAAAAGCGCGGGGATACAGAAGACCGTAGCATTGAGCCCAGCACTGCGGAAGCGGGTACCAACATGATGTTGCATGCAGCCTGCGCATGGAGCCTTGGCATCCGTCGACCTGACATTGGTAAAACCAGAGCCAGATCGTCAAAAGAAAACCATCCACACCCAATTATAAGTTATCTTTGGGTAATTACAACGTATCTTTAATCCTTGATCGATCAAAGACTTATTCATGAGACGAGAAGGTAATAACTTCTCTTACTCCGCTAGTTGGCTGCTTACTTTTACTTGAGTTGTGAGACAGAACCCGTATTCTAATCCGTCTTGGCTTAAGCCAGCTAAGAAGTCGACAAACAAGAAAATACGGCCATGAACCGAGTCTTGGGTGCCCGAGACCGTCGGGATAGCCCTCAAGTGTACGGGGTAAGTGACTGTTGATTACAACTTGTTGGTGTTGGGGTTTCTCTTTGGCAAGGAAATTCCATTATATAGCTGACATCTTTCCGCCAATTTACGACCATTGGGAACCTGTTATATACAGAGCTTAAATGCAAGCAGTGAGATCACGAGATTGCAGATCCGAGTGCATGACACCGGGGTGTAAGTCGCAAAAACGCCGCTTAGTAATACATGTCGCACACGTTCCTCCGCGGTGGAGATAGGCCGGAGTCAACCGCCATCCCGAGGACCCGAACGTCGCCTCTGCAAGCCTCAACTCTGGGCAATTATATCATGCAGAAGCGCATCTACCATATAACAAGCATCGCCAGCCATGGACTTCAACTCGCCTGATGCCCAGCAGCAGGGCCAGCCTCACACGCCACAGCAGAACAGCAACCCCACCGCCGCCTCCAGGAGCCCCCGCGTCTTGGCCTGCGTCTTGTGCCAGCAGCGCAAGATCAAGTGCGATCGCAACTTTCCCTGCTCCAACTGCATCAAGGTGCGCGACCCTTGTATGGCTTTTCGTTATATCGTTATCTAGCTTGTTTGCTGTTTGTATTGTATAAGAGCTCACTCGTCGTAGGCTAGCGTGGTTTGCACGCCTTCTACGCCTGCGCCTGCTCGCAAGAGGAGACGGCCGAACCAGGTCCTCCAGGAGAGGCTTACCAAGCTTGAAGCTCTGCTTGATCAGTATTCTGCTGCTGGTCCTCCGCCTCAGACAGATGAAACTCCCCAAGAAGCATCGGGTGCGTCGTCTGCCCCGTCGCCTATGCCGCCTTCCGCGACATCCGACAGCCCTCTGCCAGCCGGAAAGATCGTGGTTGAAGACGGCAGCGTAAAATTCATGGATAGTTATCTATGGGGCATCATCCATGAAAATGTAAAAGACCAGATTCCTTACATGTTATTCTTGCAACGACTAACAGTCTTCAGCTCAAGGAAATGCGTCAGGTCATAGAGGCGGAAACACCGGAAGACTCGCAGGATCTGCTCTCACCTGACACCACTAGGATAGACGACGAACATGTGGACCTGCTTCTCAACGGAATCTCGTCTATGCAGCTCGATGACTTGGTTCCTTTACCAGTTCACGTCTTCCGCCTCTGGCAAATCTTTGTCGAGAGGGTCAATCCTCTGACCAAGCTGGTCCACGTGCCAACGTTACAGCCTGTCGTCATAGAGGCTGTGACAAATCATATGAATGTTTCCAAAAACTCTCAGGCGCTCTTATTCGCCATCTACCTCTCCTCCGTCGTGAGCATGACGGACAAGGAGTGCAGGACAATGCTTGACATGCCAAGGGACGAGGCCCTCGGGAGATTCACGAAGGGTGTTAAGGCAGCGCTCACAAAGTCCAACTTTTTGGTCAACTACGACATGGTTACACTTCAAGCCTTGGTGCTTTACCTGGTAGGTACATCCGACTAAATCTCTTCAGCCGCCTGGGCTAAAAAATCATCTAGATCTGCCTGCAAGGGCGAAGCAACCACGACGCTGTGTGGGTTCTCAGCGGCGTCGTCATCCGCATAGCCCACAAAATGGGCCTGCACCGTGACGGGGATACCCTAGGCTTGTCCCCCTTCGAGGCAGAGATGCGCCGTCGTGTATGGTGGCAGATTATCACACTCGACTCGACGTATGCGAGCACCTCTGGCCTTAGGGACACGACGCTGCTTCCTTCGAGCTGGGACACCAAAGCCCCCCACAACATAGACGACGCCGATTTTTCCCCCAGGTCGACCGAAATTCAGTCCCACGACGGCCCTACCGAGATGGCTTTCTGCTTGATCCTGTACGAACTCATCAGGTTCATCAAGGATAACCCCGCGCACGACCTGGAACATGTCGTTCTCGGCGGCCAGGGCGCTGAGCCTGGTACTGCCGAGTACAACGCCTGCATCGCCTCGCTGAATAGGTTCCAGGCCGTGATGGACGATCTCGATGTCAAGTTGACCAACATCGAAGAGCAGTTCTGCGACCCAACTGCCGGACCAGTGCATACCATGGCCTGTGGAGTCCGACCCTCCATCATCAGCGAAGTCCGCCACATGCTCACGCCCATGCGCGAAACGCCTGAATGGGGTACCGAAGTCAACAATGTCCAGGACAACTTGTTCCGCATCTGGCTCTCTCACCACGAGGCCATGATGACGTGCTACGACCGATGCTGCAACGGGCCATTTCTCTGGTTCAACAAGTGTCATTTTCAGCTTGATGCCATCATGTTTCTAGTCAACCTGCTCATCAACCGGAGCCAGGTCGGAACCCTTGCCGATCGCTGCTGGCTCCTGATCGATCGCGTCTACTACTACCACGATGAGCTCTGGAACATGAACAAGAAACAGCACACGCAGCTGGGATGCTTCGTTCTCAAAGCATGGAAGATCCGCGAGGAAACGCTGACCCACCTAAAAGCTTCGTTTGATATCCCTGCATGTGTTCTGAAGCTCAAGACGCGTATAGTGCAGTCTGGTATGGGGTCAACGAGCCGCGAGTGGTCGCCGCCAATACCCCCTGAGATGGAACCCCACAGACACAGCACTGCACCAGACATGCAGCTTGATCTTGGAGGACCGTTGCAGGATCCACTGCCCACGGACTGGGAGCTGCTGGGTGACCCAAACAATACCAATAACCAGAATCTGCCCGTCTTTGGATTTCTGGGAAACTATGGTCAGTGGGCACCGGGTCCTAACTGGTAGATTACGCGGAAAAGAAATAGAATTGGGAATGAATAGCCTGTATGTCATGTATGAGGTCATGACATAGACCATGAGTCGGGATGGTATAATCCGAGACGGTCATGGTAGCATCAGTCTAGGAGGTCCCTCATGGTCGGATATTGACGAGCTCGTCTGTTGAGCAGCGAGTGAAGCCACGAGTTGAAAGTCACCAGGGAAGAATTTAGAGGTTTGGGCCAAAGCAAACGGAGAGGCCTATTCGAAATAGTCACCGTCTCTTACCGGGACAAGGCGTTTAGGATTTGAAATGGCAAACTACTATCAACCGACGTGACATGGAACCTAACAGCCCACGAGCACAACTTTTCACAGTCTATAGATTCGCTTTTACCCGCCAAACCAACCTCACCAGGCTTTCGATCTGCCTTGGCAAATCCAAACATTTTCAAGGCTCTCGCAAGCCAGTTGCCCGTTTACCCGTCAGCAACTCGGCTTCTCCATCTTCCTTGACCAAGTAGATATCCTCGTGACGCACGCCAAACTTGCCCTCGAGGTAGATACCCGGCTCATTGGTAAAGGTCATGCCCGGTGCCAGCAGCGCCTCCTTGTTGAACTTGTTCAAGTAAGGCGACTCGTGGGCCTTGATGCCGATGCCGTGACCCAGACGGTGGGTGAAGCCATATCCATAACCGGCGTCCTCGATCACCGTGCGAGCTGCAATATCAACGCTTGCTGCCGTGTTGTTGGGTCGGAAAGCCTCCGCAGCAGCTGTCTGCGCCTCAAGCACGATCTGCCAGACCTTTTCTTTCTCTTCACGTAGAGGATCCTGGTCAAGATCATCGCTGTTCTCGGGTGGGTCGATGAGGAAGCTACGACAGATATCGGACGAGTAACCCAAGTAATGGGCGCCCACGTCAATGACAATCATGGTGTGATACGTGAGCTCCTTGCCACCTGTGACAAAGCCTCCGTGAGGCAGAGCACCATGCTCCTCAAACAGAACAATGTTGAAAAAAAGGCTGAACCCGATAGAGAGCATGGCGTTGTCAAGAATCGCGGTCACTTCGTTCTCGGTCAAGCCAGGAACCAGGCAAGGACGCATCGCCCTCACGGCCACCACAGTACCCGTGTTGACAGCTCGGAGCAGTTCCACCTCGGCCGCACTCTTTTGCTGCCTAACAAGCTCAGCCTCAGGAGTGAGCCCGACAGTCTCGAAGCCGACGGACTCTAGCCCGCGGGTGATGTAGTCGCGAATCTCCTCATCCATCATGAGCTTGATGGCTCCTTTCCTAGACGCGAATAGCCTAGAGTTAAGAAGAGTCTTGTAGGGGTTCCAGTGTTCCTCCCAGATGACAATATCGAGCTCTTCATCGCGAGATGGGATGCCCAGCATGCGGACACGGCCTGCCTCAAAGCTAGGCGACAGGAAAGCAGTCTTGGCCGTGATCTGACCATCAGGATTAAGCTGGGGCATGATAAGCATCAAGAAGGGGCGCTCCTCGGGCTCCCATGGTTCCCAGTCGACCTGGGAGATGTTGCCGTAGTACTGGAACGTGTAGCCAGGCTCCAGGACAAAGGCATTGACGCCATTTGCGTGCAACGCCCTCGCCAATTTGTCCCGACGCTCCAGGAACTCTTCTGCCTCAATTGGCTTGGCATTGTCGAGGAATGAGAGGTCGGCTTTGAGGTTGTCGATGGCACATTGTTGCACCTTGTCGACGTCAAGAGTGCTGGGTGCGTGATGGTGCTTGTGCTGGCAAGGGAGGCTGTTGGTGAAGAGGAGAGTGGTGCAAATCAGGGCAACTGCGGCCAAACACCACGACAGCCGAGACCTGAGGCTGGACTTGTGGTGATTGCGGTGCAGCAATACCGCCGCTGAGTCGTCGTATGTTTCTGGAGAGCCCATCTTTGAGTATGGATGACAATGGGAAACTCTCCGAGAGTCGGGCTGAGCGAGGTATCGTGTGTCGGAATCAGTTCATGACGCCGGGCCCACTGATAGGCCGACCAGAGATACGGACCCGCCCAACGTATTGAACTGAGCGGACCGTTGTAACTCTCCCCACTCTTGGTTCTGACTCTAATTGGTGCCCCCAGTGCCGGATATAATTCCGGAATCCTCCCCCCACCCCCATTCGGGGAACGCTGCCCGTAACAAGGAAGGTCGAAGCGCGCGATCATCAGAGTCGGCCAACAGTTAGCCGATGGCCCGGCAAACATTGATAACGGATCTTGTTAAGAAGTAGACTCCGCGCTGATGGGGGAGAGGATCCTCTCTGGTTCCTACTGCAACCTTACAAGGCGGATCCTCGAAAATGACTGCTCAAATGCAGACTCTGGCCGTTGAGCCGCATCCAGACACCATCGACAACGCGACCCACGACAAGAAGCATGCCGCCTCTGAAAAAGGAGCCGAGGTCGAGGCCGGCATCGTCGTAGACGGCCCTGAAAAGACCTACTACAGCAGACTCTCGGTCTGGCTGATGGTGCTCTTTTCAGGTCTGGCAATTGGCTCTGATGGATAGTAAGGAGCTCGCTCACTCCATGATGCTCTCTCGCTTGCTTTGTCCCCTTGTGTGGTTCTAGGCTTACATGTGTGCTCGTGCTAGTAATGCTGCCGTGATTGGAAATGTCCAGCTCATCATGACCGTCCTGTATCCGGACTCTCTGACGAGTTCTATCTCGACGCGTCTCAGCAACGCCTTTCTCATCGGGATGATCATTGGAATGCTCTTCTTTGGTCTTATTGTTGATCAGTTTGGTCGCAAGACTGGTGCTGTCGCCACTACTATCCTCTTGGTCGTGGGAATTGCCCTTTCTGCTGCTGCAAGTGGCAGTACCGAGTTGGGTATGTTCTGGATGCTCATCATTGCCCGTGGTGTCGCTGGTGTTGGCGCCGGCGGTGAGTACCCCGTGTCTGGAGCAGGTGCTGCAGAGGCGACCGATGAGAGTGCCAAGTACCGCAAACACCGAGGTTTCATGTTTGCCATGCTTGCTGATTTGTCTGCCTCGCTGGGTTATGTCTGGGCTGGTTTGACACCTCTCCTCTTGCTCCTGTGCGTGCATCAGAAAGAGAGCAAATACGCCATCGTTTGGCGTACCACATTTGCCCTTGGCGCGTTTCCCCCTCTCGTCATCTTCTGGTTCCGTATGCGCATGGCGGTTGCCACAGCATACCGAAAGTCATCGATGCGCAAGCAGCGTGTACCATACTGGCTTGCGCTGAAGAGATATTACCGCCCCTTGATCGGCGTCGCGACTTGTTGGTTCCTGTATAACTGGATTTCGATCCCCTTTGGCATTTTCAGCTCCACCATCATGTCTCGAGCCAACGTTGGTGATAGCATCGTCAAGAATTTGGGATGGGGCGTCGTCATCAACTGCTTTTATATCCCAGGTCCGTTCATTGGAGGTTACCTATCTGACAAGATTGGTCGTCGCAAGACCATGGCACTGGGATTCACTCTTCAGGCCTGTCTTGGGTTTGTCCTCGGTGGCGCTGAGAAACAAATCCAAAGCATCTTTCCCCTCTTTGTTGTTCTATATGGCATTTTCTTGACTCTGGGCGAGGTTGGCCCCGGCAGGTAAGGAAACCCTAACACTTTATTTACATTGTTCATGAGCTGATCCAAATCTAGCACCGTCGTCCTGGCCGCCTCCGAATGTTTCCCTACTTCCATCCGCGGCCAAATGCTTGGCTTCATTGCCGCTTGGTCCAAGGCTGGCGCTGCTATCGGAACCCAAGTCTTCACAGCCATCCTCAACTCCTACGCCGATGACCCCTCCAAGGGTAACCAAGTCGCCTTTTTGATCGGCTCAGCCTTTGCCGTATTAGGTGCCATTGTTGCTTACTTTGTCATCCCTGATGTGTCGCGCCGTCTCGAGGACGATGATGAGGCATGGAAGGCTTACTTGGTAGCCAACGGATGGAATGCCACCTGGGGTGATACCGAGACCAAGGATCCCGACGGTGTCATTATGAACAGGGCTGCTACCTAATAGAAGCGGCTAGAATCCCTGTTTTGGCACATCCTGCCACTATCTTTGTCCTGTTCTTGAATGTTGTAGCTTCTTAGTTTCTAGTATCCTAAGTAGACAGTTAAGTGAGGCCGGCTATGGGGTGAAATAAAACACGAGACTGGGAATCTTACCTAAACTCCTCTATAAATGCAGAAATTTCTAGAAAATAGAAGACTATACTTAGTAAAG